>BGZK01001312.1:0-172194 GCA_005406025.1 Eumeta japonica
GGTGAGCGCGGGCCGGACGCTCTCAAAAATATAAAATAATCAACCTACGAGCACTCGTCATCTTGTCACCCGACATCACTTTAGAAGCGCCGTGCGTTTTCTTCAATCGTTCTGCGGGGAAAACCGTGTTTTCCCATCGTAGTCACGACGTGTGTGATTATAACCAAACCACTAAATGACCACGACGAGTCGTCGCTGTCTAGATTGCGAGAACGACCGCAGAGTAGGTTCCAGAAGTGGTGAGGAAGGAAATTGGTGTATGAAACTTTTCATCTTAAGAGATTGAGAATTGAACATACAGTCCACCATTTTATTTCTTCGTATTCGGTACGGAAATCATACCCAACTAGAATATTATCTGGATCCCAAATCCGTTTGGCCCTCCGATCCTGACGTATACGTTACCGGCATTCTTATTCTTCAAATTGTATCAAATCGTATTATAGTTTTATCATATCACAAATTGTTATAATTTTGTTAAGTACCCACCGATTTCACTTATAACAAAATCATAATAGTCAACGAGAAGGAAGTTGAAATACTTAAAAACATTAACCAGTTGAATTCAAAAAAGCAAAGAATATTTGCCCGATTACAAAAAAATATATGATATCCGCGACGATACAGCGTAACGGGATATGTTCTTGTTACGCGGGTTAGAATTATCTTTACTTAGTCAAGAATTCGAAAAATTCATTTACCAAATTAATCATTTGGAAGTGCAGTTAGCTCAGAATCGGTTCCATCTGAACAGGAGTCAGATAGTTTTATTGAAATTTATTAGGAAATTAAATTATTATTTAAAAAATATGAGTTTGAAATCTTGAGAATAAATCAAGGTCAAGCGAATAGAACCGCGAGAGTGCATCCCGGCCGCGTCTACCAAAATTAGAATAGACTTTAATAGGGATATTAAACATTTTACTACATTTTACGAAACATTCTGCCCATTAGTGCACAATCATACAAACATTCCTAATATTGATAAATTTCATCACCTGTTATTTCTGTACAAAGAGTGTAGCATTAAATATTGTCAAAAGTCTCCCTATCACCTCTAATAATTATGAATTAGCGTGGAAAGCCCTACTGGACAGATATCAGGACAGTAGAATTCTTATTGGTAGGTATTTAGACAAAATGCTGAATTTTTCTTCTCACACAAAGGAATCTTCTGATAATTTAAATATGTTTTTAGAAACGTTTCAGCATTCCTATCAGGCGATTCAAGGATTGAATGTGAAAAACTTGCCTAATTACGTAATGTGTTACAGAGCGCTGAGTAGCGCTCGATCCCCAAACTCGTAAATTGTTTGAACAAAATTTGGATCAGAATCGTATTCCTTATAAGGATGACTTATACTTATTTATTCATAATCCCATTAAAGTTTCACAACATTCTTCACCATATTCTAATTATTTTAGTGCACTACAAAACAAAGGGGTTATTAAATATAATAAGTCTCAATAAATGTTTCTTGGCCTCAACGACAAAATCAAACTACAAATGTTTACATTGTGGCAACGATCTTAAGATCTATCGATGCAATCAGTTTTGTAAATTGAATCTTATGCAATGTATCGGCCATGCCAAGGTCATTAACCTATGTCGTAATCGCCTTAAGCCCAATCACACAGCCAAGGAATGTAAAAGTCAGTTTAAATGTTTCATTTGTGGTGATGTACATCATGCCCTACTGCATTTGGATTCTGCGACACATCACAAGCGCGATCGAATCGACACCGGCGCACGGCACGGCGGCGGCGCGCCCGCGAGTACGCAGCGCCGAGACACCGCCGCCCGCGCCGCTCGCACCGTGCGCTGGACACGTTAGTGCGTGTCACGCGGCTTCATTCGTTCCGTGGAAACATATCGTAGTGTTTTAGGTACGACTCTCGCGCACGTTGTCAACGCGTTCGGTGCTGAACATCCGTGCCGCGTCCTTATCGATTTAGGGACTCAATCCAATTTTATGTCATTTGAATGTTTACAGTGGTTAGTTTTATCTCGTAAAAAATGTTCATTTAATATATTTAGTTTATCAGGAGAAATACTACAAAATTACGGAATGACGTCGTGTAACATCAGACCTAGGCATGTCAATGATCCTGAATTTAATTTCGATTTCATAATTTTGAATAAAATCACTTCTGATTTACCTACCGTGGAGATTCCTGAGAATGTTGTAAACGAATATAAGAACTTGAATTTAGCCGATCTACATTTTTACTAACGTTTTCCTATCGATATTATTTTAGCTAGTGATATATTACCACACATCTACGATGGCAGAAAATTGATATTCAGTTCGAATGTCACTCCTGCATTAGGTAGCATTTTTGGATACGTAGTAGCTGGAAGATTAGAATTAAACTCCTTAGGAGGTTGCAATAATGTGCTAGCGTAGCGTCTACGTTTAGTTTGGTGTCGTACACCGTCGATAATGAACTGATCGATAATTATTTGAAAAGTTTATGGGAAATAGAAAGATCGCCGTGCGAAATCTTTCTCGATTCCGTCGATATTAGAGGGAAAAGACATTTACATAAAGCGGCACTATCGCGACCCCAGCGGTCGATTCGTGTCCCCTCTGCTGCTGGCACCGGACCGCTATCCGCTAGGCGACCCTCACGAATAGCGCTACGGCACCTGCTACAGGTAGCGACGTCTCGCGCGCGCTCTACATTTACGCGATGCCTACATTGAATTTATGCGCGAATATGAGAATTTAGGTCATACGTGTGAATGTACCGGTTTCGAATCTGCAAATTATTTTATTCCCCGTCACTGCGTCGTGCGCAGTTCGAGCACCACCACACCGGCAAGAGGCGTATTCGACGGCTCTGCAAAAAACTTCCGACGGCATAGCGCTTAACAATACTTTATTAACTGACAGAAACTCACTTCCCGATGTATTAAAAATAATAGTCTAATTAAATTAAATTTTCGTCTATATTAAGTATATTTCACTGCTGACATATCAAAATTTTACCGACGCATTTTAATCGATCCTTCCGAAACTAGTTATCAACACATCCTATGGCGAGAATCGCCCGCAGATCCTGTTAAGACTTATAAACTATTGACAAACACGCACGGCTCGCGCAGCGATCCTACATCGCCGTGCGATCGTTGCACCAGCTAGCCACTGACGAGGGCGCGCGCTGCCCGCCCGCCGCTCGCGTGCTGTTCCATGCGTTTTATGTGCACGACCTACTGTGGTCCATGGGTGCGCTCGATGTGGATGTGGTCCATTGACGCTTGCACGTAACAAGATGCGCTCGTAGCTCTTCTCGAGCGCTGCACTTTTGAATTATGAAAACGGTCCAGTAATTATCCTGAATTAATAACTCGGGTTAATTCTGATTCAACTTTAATTTTCAAGATGACATATCGTTCCCCGTAAAGATCTTGGGGCTACAATGGTCACCTTCTAGCGATTGCTTTTCCTTTAATAACAATCTTATTGACACCGATTTTACTAAACGTTCAGTATTATAATTATTATCGAGTATTCTTGATCCCGTCGGATTCATAGGGCCGTGTACGTTCGTAGCAAAATGAATCGTGCGAGAGTTATGGAAAGTGAAACTCGGGTCGGTTAAACCCTTACCTGCCGACATGCGACAAAATTGGAATAAGTACTTATCTTCATTTCCTAGCCTATCAAAATTAGAAATTGAACGCTGTATTTTGATTCCCGAATTCGCAAAGATTTAATTAATCGCTTTCTGCGACGCGTCTTTTTTAGCCTATGCGACCTGTTTGTATTTATGTTAACAAAAATAATGAGGGCAAGGTCAGACCGGTTAGAAACAAGGTTAGGAACTATTAGAAACATTGATATCGGAATAATAGCCCTGAGTGACTCGAATGTTGCATTGTCATGGATGCAAACAGCACCATATCAATTAGAAACTTTTGTAAGCAACCGTGTTGCTAAAATAACTGAAAATGTACCTGTCGAATGCCGGTGCTACCTACCGAGCCAGCTGAACGCGGCAGACGTGCGCTCACGCGGTATCACCGCCCTCGAGCTCGTAGGCATAGTGCTGGCTGCATGGAACCGAATGGTGAGAATCAATAAAATTGGCCTGTCGTCAAGTTTTTCGTAAAAAATAAATCTAATATTCCGGAAATGAAAATCAATGAAAACATTGTTTCACGGTTAGCTCAAACAATATTTGTAACGACTTAGAAATTATTTTTTCAAAATTTTCCTCGTTTAATAGGCTCTTGCGCGTCATGGAATGGTGTAGTTTCATTCAAAATATTCAATATCATAAAAGTAAACGCAAAGTAGGAACGTTATCAAATAATGAATTAAATAATAGCAACGAATTAATCATAAAAAAATATTCAATTCAATAATTTTCACAACGAAATCATTAATTTAAAAAATAATAAATATGTGCCCCCATTATGTCACCCTTTATCGATGGCCGTGGCTTCATCAGGGTGGAGGGCAGAGTTTCTCAATCTGAACTACCGTTTAACACCAAACATCCATTACTTTTACCCAAAAAATGCCATTTAACACAATTGATTACAAGTTATTATCATCGACTATACCTGCACGTAGGACCACGTTCGTTGCAAAACGTTGTAAAGTCTATTGGAATGTAGGCGCTCGTAGTGTAATACTATCTGTCTTATCTCGATGCGAAATACGTTTTAAAAACAAACCGACTGTCGTACAGCCGGAAATGAGCAGTTTGCACGCTGCGCTCTTAGTGCCTAGAAAGGTATTTAATCATGTGGGATAAGATATCGGGGGTCCCTTTTACATAAAGGAAAGCCTTAGACGTAACGCAAAAATAAGTAAAGCATATTTATGCTTGTTCGTATGTTTCTCAACTAAAGCAATACACTTAGAACTGCTCAGCGATCTCTCAACGGACTGATTTTTGGTCACGCTTGATCGATTCATTGCGCGACGAGCTCTATGCTCATGCATACATTACGATTGCGGTACAAATTTTGTCGCAGCTATAAAACACTTAAAGAACTGTTTCAAACGGATGTTCAACAAAACACATAGAGTGGAAATTTAATCCTTCAACTGTTCCTCATATGGGAGGTCTTTAGGAAGCCGGAATCAAATCGGCCAAATATCTTCTCTCATGAACTGTTAGTGATAAAGCATTAAACATTTTCTTATAGGTAAAAATCTTCTCTGTGTACCAGAATACAATTTAGAAGATTTAACTTTAAATAGGTTA
This sequence comes from Eumeta japonica, assembly GCA_005406025.1. Classification (NCBI taxonomy): domain Eukaryota; kingdom Metazoa; phylum Arthropoda; class Insecta; order Lepidoptera; family Psychidae; genus Eumeta; species Eumeta japonica. Next base: position 5,224 of record BGZK01001312.1, read on the forward strand.
TTATGAGTGCAATATATTCAAAGAGCGTCACAAACATTTTGGAAACTGTGATTAAATGATTATATTCCCACTTCAACAAAGAGCGAAATGGTACACCTCTCCATCTAACGTAAAGGTAGGTGACTTAGACGCTTGCCTGCAACATGCATTAACATGTAGCATGCAACCCACCGCTGACCCTCGAATCTGCCTCTCCACTACGAATCTCTATCCAAATGATTGAATATTGATTCCAGAGGATTGACAGATATCGAACACCTAAGCAAGTGTTATTTATTTTTATAATTATCTTATTCCGCTAACTGTTAAATTGTTAATTCTACGTACGTTTCATACCAACCAGGCACATCCTCAGGAAATTGCCGATAGTCACATCCACCAGGGTGCAAGGAGCGTTAAAACAACCAACACAACCTCGTTAAGCGAGCCGCTGCATGCAATGGTCAAAGAGCGACGAAAACATTCTTAAGGCAGCCACAGACCACCACCGATAGACATGCCTGTCAAATGTCACAGACTAACCATCACCAACATTACCCAAATAGTTACAGGCAAGCGTCCAATAATGGCGATTTATAAACGTCAATTTGGTCGTTGAGCATATTATTATTATCTTTATGTTTTAAAATTTCGAAGGATTCCAAAACATTTAAACATAACCCCTTCTCACACACATGCAAAACATAGAATTTGTGATTGTTATTAAGCTTATGACCGGTTTCTAATAGACTAGTGTATGAAGAGTTATGTTGTGATGGTTGACCCATCTGGAAAGGATGAATGAAAGTAGACTGACAAAACAAATCTATAGAGGGAATGTGTGTGATGGAAGGGTCGGCAAGGGTCGCTCTAGACGATCCTGTGCAAATCATATTGGAGGTATATTAAAAAAAAGGTCTAAATTTTAACCATTCGAAATCGACGAGCTTGCATGAAAAGATTAATGGATGTCAGTGAGGCAAGAGCGATATGCAAAAATCGTACCATGTGGAAATCTCTAGTCTCTGCCTACCCTTCTGGGAAATAGACGTGAGTTTATGTTATTATTTATTTTATGCCTACTTTTTCTGTACTCGAATAAATGAGTTAACTAACTGCTCAATCTTATATTTATCATTAATTAATCTAGTTTATAAATTATTCTTTTTGATTTATGTTCCATTGAGACAAGGTCCGTGACCGTGATATCCATTTTCTGTCCTATGACATTTTTCTTCTTATTCATTATAGGAAATTATTTTGATTTCGGCGGGGGGGGGTATGTTCGGTAATAAATCCATTATTGAGATGAACTGATACTCTCCACTAATTATACAACTACCGACACTTGCGCATCGGAGCGAGCGCGGGCCGGACGCTCTCAAAAATATAAAACATTCAACCTAGGGCACTCGTCATCTTGTTACCCGACACCACTGTAGAAGCGTCGCGTGTTTTTCTTCGACCATTCTTCGGAAAAAAAACCGTGTTTCCCCTTCATAGTCACACCGTGTGTGATTATGACCAAGGCACTAAGAGGCGACGACGAGTGGTCGCTGTCTGAAGAGCAAAAACGACTGCGGAGTAGGCTCCAGGAGTGGCAGGGAAGAAAATTTGTGAGTGGAACTTTTCATCTTAAAAGATTGAGAATTTCACATACAGTCACCCATTTTATTTCTTCTTATCCGGTACGGAAATTATACCCACTCAGCATAATTATCCAGCTAATATTCATTAGCTGGATAATTATCCCACATACGACGAAACCTCATTTAAAAGCTAGAGCAATAGAAACTAATAATTAATATAAGAAATAAAAAGTGAAAAATCCAAAAAGGCATGCTTCATAATATTTCCGTTTAATTATGTAATAAACAAAAAGAAAGTCGATCGTAAAAGAGTTTCAAAAAATGCTACGCATTATAGGTCGTGTAGAAAGATTTTTATAGCATACAAGTCGCTAGAGAGTATCACTTTTACTCATGGAGACTTGCAACTCCTAATGAGTCACCAGTGCGTCCAGATCTTTTGAGAACGAATAGGATATCTGATGAAGAGGTGAGTGGGCTGATGGAGGGGGAAAATGGACCACCAGAAGTCTTATTTACTGGACGGAATACAACAGCGAAAGCTGCTACTCCACGTCGGTACTCTGTAAGAGTGTGGTATTAGACGAGCCGTCTCATTTTTGTGCTGTAGGCAAGGTGATCATAGCACGGTTTCAGCATACCTTTCTGTACACTAAAGTTTGCAAATCATAAACTCATATACTAAGAACCTAAACATTAATTACTAATGAAGCAAAAAACTATTCGAATCAAAATCATTATACGTATATCATATTATTATACATCTCGTCAAAACGTCACCGAGATAACATTTCAATGTTACCGTATGATATGTTTACCGCAAAGACGGATTCCGCAAAGGGGGTAAGTTGAAAAATTGCCGCGTCACCGTGTAAAGGATGCGGGTATACGCGACCGCGATCGGGTTGCGGCGCACACGCGGCGCGAGTCAAAGCCGTAATAGGATCGTGATTCGATTTGATAATAAACCCCCGCCGCACGGCGCGGCCCTCTCCCGAAGAGCGGTGTACGAAAAACCCCTTAATGGATTACATCGCCTGAGAGGAGTTAACTCTATTATCGCACTCACCGCCGTGTACCTTTTAGTGATGTGTTTTGTCGTGATTTTTTTTCAGTTATAGACTTTTTCATGATTCCCGTGTTACAATAATTGTTTAACGGCTCACCACGTTACAACACTAGCCTGTATCACTTCGCACACTTACTCTGTACAGCAATGTGATAACATATTATTTTGTTGAAATTTTTGGAAGGATAGACGTATTCCGTGTTAAATAAATTTTTCCGTCTCTTGAAAGAGTTCGCTTTGCCTCCACATAGTACCGCTTGGTGATGAGTCTTGTTGTGATTTCCCAGCGTAAAATCGTGTAATACACTTTCTCATAAGACTCACCGCAACGTATATTATGGTAAAACAGCTGAGTGTATAAATGAATTTTATCGCTTCCGAATGTCATTAGTTCCGCTTAACATAAACCTTTGTCTCAACGCCCAAGCTACTCAATATGGAATGAAAAGATGGTGTACCGTAACTTAGCAGTAAGAGTGATAAGAACTTGACAACATGTTCAACTCCATAACGGAACAACGCGTTCTAACCGTGTTTGGGTGGGCTGGAATCGTCTTGATAACGGCCTTTGGTCATGATGGATTTTTAGTGTAGCTGGAAGTTTGGCTCTAGAAGTCCATAATTTAACGCATTGTAGTCGTTTTTGCACTTCTTTTAATTGTCTTGAAGTGTACTCCGGTCGTGAATGGTTTTAAGAGTTCTACAACAGATTGAGAAGGTAGGTATGTAAGGTACGTTAGGGTTTTTCAAAATGTTATGCATTCTGTTATAAGTAGCGTCGCCCTCTATGCGGTTTACTGGGAGTGATTTGGAGCCAACCTCAGTACTATAATTCCGTATTCCCACCCATTCCAAGGCGAGAGGTGTACTATAGGACCGAATGGTACAAGTGTAGTTAAAAATATCATCTCGCAATCCTCACCTGCAGGGCATCAGGTATAATCTCATTATACGTAGCTTCGCCCTTCTAAAAACTACTGGGCAGAGATTGGCTCACTATCTAAAATACCTACAAACATTTCGTAAGTGGTACAATTTTACAAAATATTTGACTAAAAATTGAAAAACATTTTCAATTAATTTTTAATGTACCTGTAGGTTGTGTAGAGCATGAGATCTCAGATTTTTATTGCGAGGCAAGGGTAGTATTGATGTCCATTTGAAATTATTTGAAAACAAATTCATTATTCTTAGGATATTTTCAGAGTCTTAAATTACCAAGGTTTCAATACCGAAACTCTGATTACAAACTCAACGAAAAGACAATTTGAAAGATTTTCAAGATACTGAAACTTTCTACAGAATCTGAGAGTATATCAAAAGATTTGAGTGTAATTTTTACTGGCATAGACCGTGAGGCCAAAAGTTCGTATTTTACTACATACTAATTATCTCTATGTTTAAATTTTCCATTGAACTAATTTAGGGTCTACAAGTCGGTTTACTGATTTTAAAATATTACCTTTTGGAATCGAAAATTATTTTTTTATTACATTCGTTGATGAATTGTATAAGCTGACTAGATATGATGACAAAAAGTGAAATCACAACCAAAATTTGTTGAGAAAACAATGAACTATAAGCCTTAATATATAATTCTATGACTTCTAAGCCTTATTAATACATAATTAATAGAATCATTAAGGATTAATAAACAGTATGGATAAAATCCATTCTGTATTTTAATTGCGCCCGTGTTTGTAGTCTGGCCGAGCATTTACTAGGGTTGTGTTTATATTATTTATAAGTATATTTTCAATGACATATTTTTGTTATAATTCATTTTGTAAAAGTTGTTCTAAAAAGGAAAGGGATTATGGATATTTGTAAAAAGATGCAAATGTTCATAATCTCTTTCCTTTTTAGAAAAAAAAAGTGAAAATCCACCTGTATAAGCCCTAATAATTCTATGCCATCTCCTTATCTCAAAACGGAGTTTAACGTTATTATATATATTACGGTGCTATTTTACTCAGGTATTTTTATAGTTATGAGGCGCTTTCACTACACTCTTTTAAACAAAAAACCTTAATACAGTAATTAAGAAAAAAAGAATGCTACCCCATTATATAAAAAAAAAACCTAACAAACGTTATACAAATACTGTCTATTTATTCATACATATATTTATATATATTTAAAACAAGTCGTATTAGTTACACCATCTATAACATAAGAACGGTTGCACAGCCTTTATGATTTTTGATTTATTGGATTTGTCTCCGCTCCGAATCGCAGAATAGCTAATTAAAAATATAAGAAATTCAGAAAAAAAATAAATGGAGAAAACTTGTTTTCTCGTACATTTTTCGTATGTAACGCCATCGCTGATGATATGACCTAAGTGAAAGTAAGTGAATTTGATTAAATTTTCAAGAAGTATATCATTTGTTTTGATTATTTAAAGGCAAACCATTTATTATACGTCCTGAATTATCTGTCGTAACCTTCCATTCGGTTATGTTGTTTTCAGTATTTGTTATTATGACAATTTTAACAAGAAGTTAGTAATGAAGTTAGTAGTAGAGAGAAGTTTGGTTGGTAATGTTTCGTTAACCAAAGTGGCAAGGAATATATAATAATATGAGATTGGTCTAACACCAGATCATAGAGCGATTTGAACGGCTATGGTAGTCTATATCTAGTCTATGGTAAACTGCTAAATGGTAGTCTAGTGGTAGTTCGGTCTTTTATTATTATATACTCTTTCTCAGTTTTCATAAGGTGCACATTGTCAATAGTTATGTCCGTTATCAAAAATGTAAAAGTATTTTGGTATGGATGTTTGTCATACGGTGACAGCTGAACGAATTGTAATTCCAACTTGACGATTTGATGTGCAATCGTTTGTAGATCGTTGTAGGCTATTCATAATAAAAAAACTGTAAAAGTGTATTTGTATGGACGGTTTTCATACGCTGAAGGTTGACGGATTGTACATGTAATCAAATTTGGCATAAAGGTAGATTATGTTCTCAGATAGAACATAAAATTAATATAATAAGATTATGTTATATTACACATTAGATAAAAAATGTATAAATACCAGTAAAAATGGTTATCTGTAGTTACTGACATCCACAGCTAAAAGGACCAAAATTGGCATCAAGACCGCTATTGCAACAGTAGGACCGAGATCGGACCTAACAATGGAACCAGAATTGACATCGATAGTAATCGGTCGGGACCGTGATGTGGAGAGAAGGGATTTAATCTTGACACGCGATACACGCGAATCACACCACGAGCATATCTGAATCATAAAAAAAACAATTATTGCTGAATTTACGCTCAGCGAAGCGGACAGGTAACGCCTATATTTATAATAAAAATTGTATTCTTCGTCACGCAATCACGATAAAATTACTGAATGCGTCTGTAGAGGAGTTTGACGGAGAGGAGTTTGATGCGGAATCAACTAGATATGGTTTTAGGATTTTTATAATATTATGTTTGTTTTGATGTCGTTTGCAGTATAAATAGTAAGTTTTTATCATTACCATTAATGCCCAAGGGAGGATCAAGATCAATAGCGAGATCTGTAGTGGAAGCGAGAGCGGTTGGCGACCGGACCCGGCAGCGGACCCAGAGTTGACATCGAGAACAGGAACGTGATCGCGATCAAAATTAATAGAAAAATCAGTTGATGTAGAACATGAAGGAATTCATTCCATACCCATGGGAGCGAAACCGGGGACACATATGAATAATAACTGAATTGCTAAATTTACATTTATGCCCAGCGAAGCGGGCGGGTGACCGATAGTATTTGAATGAAACAATCTTTTTTTTCTATTTTGAAAACAATATTCTAGCATAAATTGTCTATATCAATCATCCATATTAGACATAAAGACCAATTAGATCGTACCAATTCCTAGAACTCCTTACTTACCATGAATTTTATTTGCATGTGTATATTTTATTCGTAAATTGAATACTTGCTTTTTATAAATTACATTCTTTACCGAATAGTACCTGCCACATCATTTTGGCATTTGTCGCAGTTAGACATTTCTTTCTGTTCACATATTATTAATCATAAACTACAAAATGATCAAGGAATAGGGATTGATTAATAGTTTCGGTCCAGCCGAATAACCGATGAAGCTCTCAATCAGAGAGTGATACAGAAGTACATCACTGTCTCGCGGCGTTCATATTTGCAATTCACACGCCGTGTTTTGTGTTGTAACGCGTCTGAGGGTACTTTGTTTCCGTTTATCATCAATCTTCCATTATCGCGGCGCGTGTGTTCTCAGTCGGATTCCTATATTTTTGTTTTGTTATAATACTTTTGTGGGAGCGTCGCGCCGCAGCCGAGCGGGGTTTGTTACGTGAATAAATATGGACAAATGGATGCACGTTTGTGGAGTGACAGTATGTGTGATGATGTACAGACATTAAAGGATGATGCAATTTTTATTTTCGGGGACAGCAGCTGAAGGAATGTCATAAATTATCTATGTATCTATGACAGATTTCCGCCCGCGTGGATAAAGAACGAATTCCCTCATCTTGTGTATCGCCACTTGTCACGCTATCAATAATGATTCCGTTCACTATTCCGTTCTCGATTCGGATCTCAGTTCTGCTCTCGATGCTAATTTGTGTCACACTCGATTCTAATCGTGACCCAGCTTCTGATTCCGAACCCGTTTTTGATTTAAGTAGATTCCGATTCTGGTCCGGCTCTCAATCACGGTCCCGCTCGTAATTCTGAATTTGGTACTACTCTTCATTTAAATTGCGGTCATGCTCTTTGATTCTAATTATAGTCCCGTGCTCGATTTCGACTTTGATTCATTTCTAGATGATACTTACTTCCCGATCTCGTGTCTCGGTTCTACTCTCAATCCCCCTTGCTATTTCAATTTCACTATGGAGCATAGTTCCGATTTAGGCAAAGCTGGGGCAAACACTAGTGTCAAATTAAAATTTTGACTATATTAGTTGGTAATAGTGTAGATTTTTATTACTGAAACAGTTTTTAGAATCTGTAAGAGCACAAATATGCAGATGAAGCCAAGGCGAAATGTTAATAGTCTGTATTACTTTAAGAGCTTTTGATTAGTGGAAGAATTTTTAGAATCGATTAATTATTTTGGTTTAATTCTCCCACACTTTCCTTTTTGCACGTGCAACGTATCACCAGCTTCATTACAATCAGATGAATAGTTTAAACCAAAGAAAATGTACAAAATACTAACTCATTGAACGTTATCTAAACCTATTAAAAATTCGATTTCAATCAATTCAGCTTTTTTGAAGATAAACAGACAAAGACCTTATCACCAAACAGAGAGTGTAAATTTAAAAATGGTAAATTAGATTAAAGGCGTCATGGAATAAATATTTAAGACAATGTTTTATTAAAATGGCGTATGTGTAATTTCATATATTATATATGTAGATAAATAAAAGTTTCTATACTTTATCTTCATTTCAGGAGGAAATCTACTTTTATTCAAAATTTGTTTAAAATCTGTTTAGCTTTTTGAGAGATAAGCCTGGACGAACAAATACGCAGACTCCTTATTGAAGTCACACCTTTCCTATTATTTGCCCAATTGTACATGTTCTTACTTTATACCAACTTTCACCAAAATCGGTCAAACCGTTCATAGTGTGCTACATCAAATAAATACAGGGAATACTAAGTTAATACCTGAAAATTGAGTAATTTTTAATTATAATGAGATTGATATTTTCCATATTACAGAACATTACCTTAGATGTTACCAGTTCATGTGTAACTTCAGTATGCACCAGGTAGCAAGTTCGTTTAGCAGAGAAAAAGCTACGCATTGCGGCGCCTTTTAATACTAATTAAAAATAATATGACATACAAAGAACATCCAGATATTTTAAAATCACTGTAAAATCAGTGAAAATTCGAAATACATTATTGTTTGCGAAGATTTTAATATAAATCATACATGATACATGAATAAAATCTTTGTTCCAATATATAGCATTTAGACAATTTATTTTTGGAACCCACTAGGTTCACAGCTACTTCGTCATCCTGTCTGGATAATATGTTCACAAATGATAAGTTAGAGTATAAGTCGGTTATAAATAAATTATCATCTCACCATTGTGGGCAGCTAGTTACGTTTAAAATCATAAAAATCAAAAAAATAAAAAAATATTAAATGAGATCAAAAATGTGATTGTGAACACTGGTCGTCTTGAGAAGTTTTGATTTAATGTATTAGGACCCTAATGAATTGTAAGGTTTACTGTTAACTATAATCAGGTCTGAACGCCACAATGTTTTTAGATCAAAAAATATTAATGTTCATAATACGTTATCATTTAGTGATTGGGCGACAGTGGGCTTTCATAGTAGCAGATGTAAATTGTACGTATTTTATGAAAAAAGTACATATAAAAATTCGGACATATTTGTCAATTAGCTAAGATATTATTAGGTAAAATATTTAAGTGAGTACGTACAATTACAAAATCAATGATTATCTGTAATAAATTAAAAAAGAGCACAGATATGATAAAAATTGCTCGGAATATAATAAATAATGAAATTGGCAAACACACATCCCGACATTTATAATTTCAATTCAAAATTAATGACAAAATTGTAAACAAAGACATGGAAGTTGCCTTTGCTTTTGAAAAATTCTTTCAACTACACGATCTCAGAAGTCACCGCCTACTCTCGTCGAATCTTCGTTGAAACGTAACATCGATGTTTGTGGCGTTTCATTTGCCTGTTACGATTTTCATTACAATGACGTTCTTAAAGCATTCAAATGTATAAAAATGAATAAAAAAATTGCCGATCTTGATGGCCTTTCCGTAAAAGTAATTTATTGAATGACTGCATTATTTCATGTCTAGTAATGATTTTTAACGCTTGCGTTGATTGTGGTGTGTTTCCAGATCTAATGGAGCAAAGTAATTCCAATGTTTAAATTCAGTAGTATATCTGACTTTGAGTCAGATATAGTATATATAATTTTAGACCGATATCAATAGGCCTTTTCATCAGAAGACGAGCGCATGCGTAGCCGCCATGCTGAAATGGCGGGAATTCAAAAGATTCGTACAGTTTTAAGGAACAATTGCTGGAAAAGGAATACTGTCACCACAATCAAATAAATTATTGGAAGAAACCATCGATGGTGCTTCACTTATTTATGATTCAATTGAAGCTCATAATTGTGAGCAATTAAAAAGATGCTTAAAATGTCATGGACGTTCACAAAAAGTGAAAAAAAATGAGCTGATGGAGAGGTTAGGTATCAATATTTGCTTATTATTTATATATAAAAAAAAGTAATATTAACAATTTTATCTTTATCAATAACATTAAGTCATTTGTAGTACTGAAAAAGCAGTTTTTTAACATGAATGTGAATCATAAAAATATAATTATTAATACAAGTCATTAATATTTTGAGATTACATATGGAATTATTTATAAGAAAAATGTAAATAAGATATTGAATATTTTTTGTATTTTTTATTACAAATAAAATCTTAATGATAAAAAATTTATTAAATCTGCAGAGTCAAAAATGCAATTAGGAATAATGTACCTGTAGATCAAACAGTAGATAATTGACATTTCGCACATTTTGCACATGATTTGATGTGTAATTTACTTGAGGATTTTATTATTTTCTTACGATATTCCAGACAAGGCTTTGGAAAATTTATAAAATAATATGTATTGTCTTTGAATGATTTTACTCGTGTATCACTTTTACATACTCCATAACAACACCGTTTTGTTGTTCCTTTTCGTACAGTCAACATAATTAAAATGAAATGTATTTTTTTTTTCTCAATTATATGATTTATTACTTTCTTTTCTTTCAATTTTTTACAGTGATAATGCTTCAACAAAAATTGTTTTATTTTTATTTTTCATGTACGGGCACTTTATCGTGGTTGCTTATCAAAAACTGTACGAAAAAGATGGCTGATGCTAACGCATGCGCACAAAAAAATTTTGAGATGAAAAGGCCTATACTACCGATGCTCTGTAAAATTTTTGAAAAGCTTATTTTAAATCAACTGTTGCAGTATTTTTATAACAATTTGTTAAACTTTAAACACTTTGGATTTACAAAAGGTCGTTCAATAACCGAGGCTGATATTGAGCTCATTCAGCAGATTTTTGAATTCTGGGAGGATTTACGGGACGGTGTTTTCTGTGATTTATCCAAGGCATTTGACTGCGTTCATCATGACACATTGATCAGGAAACTACATCATTATGGTGTCACGGGTCAATCTCTTGGACTCATAGTGTTTTATCTAAGTGATAGAATTCCAAAGTTGATATTAATGGTAAGAAGTGATTAGGATCTGCAGTCAATATGGGTGCGCCACAGGGTTTAGTTTTTGGACCAATATCTCTTCGTAGTGTACATAAATGAATGGCATGGGATTGTATAGTTTGCTGATGATACCTCCTTTCTTTTTAAGATTGATACGCATCAACCACTTAATGACGAAGTGTAAACAGTGCCATCTCTGAAATAGTTGAGTGGTTTAGTATTAATAATATTTTGCTTAATCAAAGGAAAAGAAAACTTGTTTCATTTTTCCTATCTAATTCTGAATTGATTGATACAAACGTAATGATCAAGAACGTGGCATTGGACATGATATTGTTTCTTGGTCTCACTTTAGATGCTAATTTATATTGGAATTCTCATATAACAAGATTAGCGAAAATGCTTGGTTCCGCAGTATATGTAGTCAAAGGAATTCGGCATCTTACAGATGAAAGCACTGAAAGACCATTTCATTTGTTTTTTTTTATATTCTCGTGATCTACGGTATTCTGTTATAGGGTCACGCGGCCCTTATTCACATAATTTTCATGCTGCAGAAGAGCAATATTCGTGTTGTTTATGATTTAAGATCAATGACATCTCTTAGAGAAAAAATTAAGAAAAAATTTGGAAAATCCAAAAGTGCACGCCTCACAGCGGTTACTCCATTTTTACTAAAGAAAAGTGTGTATGTCAGCTCCGACGAATGACTGGAGCTCACTCTTTATGAATGATTACAAATTACTTGGTATGCATTGTTCAATACTCTAAATTCTATATATTAACAAAAATTTATACCGTAATCGTCATTTTTTTTTAAATTGAAATAAATTAAAAAAAATTTCTTACCGTGGTGTCAAAATTTTTACTTAAATATTGAGAATAAAAAAGACAGTCACACTTCGGGTTTCTTATGTTCTCTAGATTAAATTTAATAAAAATAAAAAAAAAAATTTTAGTAAAAGACTCGTCAAAATTTTGTTTATTAAATATCAATTAAACTCCACCGAATTAGACAGTGAAATTCAATAGGCTTCTATTCAGATGCATACTAAAGCGAATGAAAAAAAACACTCGATTAGTGAAGTATTTCATTCGTTAACGTGACCACATACAAGATCCGCACATACAGACACACGGACGTCCACGAAAAAAATTTTTAAAACAGTTTTTAAAATATGTTCTATAACAAAATGTGTTTTGAAGATATTACAGATATTAAAATCAGTGATTATTCTTGCCGTTTGAGTGCATACATTATTTTACAAGTGCAACATGTAATAAATAAAGACATTTAAAGTTCAAAAAATCACTCGTTTTTCGTAAGGCGAGAGTACAGCACTACCTCATGCGCTCCGCTTATGAGGCGTGCAATTAATATCATAACTTTAACATCATAACACATATATGAAAACCCGTATATGTCAAGAGAAATCGTTCCAAAAAATAAGCGATATTCACAATATTATTATTAGACACATAAACAATCTTGCTGTTCATAAACGTCTAAGCAAAGTTAGCAAAACACTTAAGAGGCAGTGTGTGCGCTTTTATAATAAAATCCCAGCAGAAATTAAAATTTTGCCATTTCATGAATTTAAACGTTTCGTTAAAAGAAAGTTACAGCGTCTCTGAATACTTTAAAGAAAAAAGCCCATGAGATTGAACTACTCGGCTATCAGGTTGCTTCATATATTTGTAAGTGTCGACTAAATTATTAATTATTTAATACTTTGTAAAAAAAGCAACCCTTGAGTTTCTTGCCCATTTTATAAAGGTGAATTAACATTTGGAATGGGTGGTAATGTTGAAAAGAATTAATTAATGATGTATTTCAAGGGTAATTTAATTGCCTACGAAATAATGATATTTTTGATTTTTTAGTTGATTTGACGTATAAAAAGACATACAGACCGACCGACAGACAGGTAGACAATAATTTTAAAAATAGTAAGATTGGTCTCATTGACAAATATATGTAGAGAGACCCTACAGATTTATAGTATATACTGATATAGTATGGATAAATATGAAAGTATGTGTGTCTGAATGTTTGTACATCACTCGAGCCTGGATTGCTGAGCAGCTTGTAATCAAATTTTGTATAGAAATAGACTATATTATAGCATAGTCTGCTTTTTATACAAGAGCTACACTATATCCGAGCAATATAGCCTATGTTTTATTTTGATATACTGACATTTGCTTCCGGCGTATTCCAAACCAGAACCGTGTTCAGCAATGGAATCAAACTTGAAAGCGTCACGAAGAGCAGAATCAAAATCCGAAGCAGGATCATATTCAAAAACGAGACCGGAATCGAAATGAAATATGGGATCGGGGTTGAGATCGAGTGTGGAACCGGGATCGTAGTCGAAGAAGATCGCGCCCGGGATTGGAATTGGGATTGACGGCAAAATTTAAAAGATGAAGGGATTCATTTTATGTTCACGCAGAGAAATTCCTAGCAGGACTCTAGATACATGTTTATTTGAAGAACAGATTTTGATCTGCGTCGATTCCAATGTGATGTAGTTGAGTGTACATTATGGGACTAATAAACATATCGGATGCCTGCGCTGACCGCCAAGCCCGCTACGAGGAATTTTGATATCTTGGGAGATTAATTATTAATCTCTAAGTATAGCCTTAAAGTGTTCTTGTTCACTTTCACCTTAATTAAATTTAACAATTTTCTCTCCATAAAGAAAGGGCATTTATAAAGTTTACCTAAGTATAATTATTTCATCTTTTGTAAATGCTAAACACACTTGTATACTAGTTTAATATATTGTGATAATAATTATGTTGGTGTACTATGAAGACTATAAGGCGGGAATAAATGAAATTTTTATATTTCTTCATTCAACATTGGTATATTTGGTAACAATATTTAAATGTAAATGATCCCTAGAAGTGACGGATAGAAATGTGTAGTGTCACCGTGACCGTTCAACCTATTCATGGATTACTATCTATTTGATTTTAAAGAGTACGCGTGTGGATTGAGAATGGATGGGCTACCTGTCAAATGCCTCCTGTATGCTGAAAACCAAGTATCCTTACGCTGTCGACATGCGAGTTGTAGAAGATGATAGGTAAAATCTAATACCTTTAAGCGAGCAATTCTTGTATATGTATAATCAAAATCTCGGAAACGGCTCCAACGATTTCCATAAAATTTAGTATGTTTAGGGTTTCGAGGACGATAAATCGATCTAGCTAGGTTGCATTTTTATAAAACCTCGTTTTATTTGTGTTTTCAGGCAATGAATTAGAATATGAAGGTAAATTTAGCCACTGTCGACAAGAATATTATAGCACAATTGAAAAATCGTTCAGTCTCGAATTTGGAAGATCCCGGTTCGAATTTACAAATTTTTAAAATTTTTTTTCTTATTTTCTGAAAAAAACCTCAATTTTCTTCTTTAGTGAAAAAAAGTTTATTTTTGTGTGAGAAAAACTATTATCGAGAGCACCCAACTGCTTTACCGACAAAGCGACGCTAAAGCTACTTGACATGGATGGCGTTGTTAAACAATACTAAGCCAATGAGTGTTGGTTTGAGGTTAGATCAAGAGAATCAATTGTTATGTTATTGGTACAATATGTGTCTTTTTAACTAACTTGTTCACTTAAAAATGCCTAAAAGATATTTGAAAAAAACGCGGTAAGATCGAAAAATATTATTCATATTTCATCAGAAAATAATTCGTATCAAAATATATTTTCCAAAAAAAATGATTAACAAAAAAAAAATAGCTAGCGAAGCTCGGTCATCCAGGTACTGAATTATTATGTCAAGAAAAGACAGAAAGTCAACCAGACTTAGGTTAAGAAGTTTGAAAGATCAAAAACTATAGGAGACAAGATATTTGAGCAAGTGAAAAAATCCATGTACTTATATAGTTTTTTTGCAAATAACAGTAAATTTGATACATGTTTTTAAAAGAGACTAAATTCCGGAAATGAAGTGATTGGACGCTTGCTTGTTGTTGTGAATAGTAAAATTATCTCATAAAAATTGCATTTGGCTATCTATAATGGAGTTCTGTTTCTTGCACTTACGTATGGCAGTGAAATTTGAATGTAGCAGAAGAAAAATTAAAATTGAATCAAGGAAGAGGGGTGCGATCCCTATGTGGTATGTGTGGAGTGTCCTTGCATGATGATCATAGGGTTAATGATGTTATAGAACGGTGTGACTTAAAAAAAGATCTGGTGATTAAGTAGAAAAAGGTATGTTAAGCGGGTTCGGCCATGTAGAAGGAACGAATTAAATTAGAAAAACGAAAGTAAATTATAAAGCATGCATTCAGTGCGATAGATGTGCAGATGGATAGAGTTAGGAAGTCATACAGAAACATATGTAGACTAAATTGATAACATGTTAAAGAAGGTCCAAATTTATAGCAATCAAAACAGACAGCTTTGCATGAAACGACTGATATAGATCGAGAAGAGGTGTATACATTTTGGAATATGGATGTGAGTTTATTAGAAATAAGTAATTAACATTTGCGCTATTGTTACTTGATTGCCTATTATGGTTAAATAAAATGATTTACTAAATTATTTTAAGTATCTCGTTCGAACTATACATATGAAGTACATCACGGCCAGGCGGGCTTATATCTAAATCGACGCGGAAGATAGACCAGTCACAAAAATTGCAATAAAAAAAAGTTTGTTTTTAAGCTATTGCATAGCTTCTATCGCGGGCCTTGAGCGTGGAGACCGAATCCAGGAATTCTGTAACGAAAATAACCTAACACCCCCCACTCCGACCGGCACAGCGGTGATACTTTTTACTTTTGCCATCTATCGATGAATAGCAGAACTTTTAATGACTTTTTTGAAATATCACGCTCGTCTCTTTAGTTCAGTAACTCGCCTCTAGGTGGCATTTGTTGTATCGGCGTTACTGCGCATGCGTAATCCCCCTCTTCGCCTCGCAATCTGGTGACTCATGCCTGCTTAGAGTTTCGGCGTTAGGGCACCTCCTCAAAAAATACTGCATAAATAAAATAAATAAATAATTATAACTGCATAAGTTGATAAAAAATACTATGTAATAGCTTTACCGCGGCAGTCCCCGAGTGCCACACGTGTTTTTTTTTATTGCAATTTTTGGAAAACTATTAGTTATTATAATATTACTGACAAACACAAATAAACTGCTCTCAGCATTTATGTAGAAATAATCCTATTTTTACTTTGTGTTCTTCAATACATAAATGATAACTAAAATTTGATATCTTAATTTTTTTTATACAATTATTGCTAAATAGAAATCAACCACGCTATACTTACGTATACGCATTAGTGAGTAATTTACTAAAGCTTTCGTCGAGCTGTATTAAATTAACGATAATAAGATATTTTGTTCAAAGAAGTTGCTTGAATATTTTATACTCAATGAAGTGCCCACAGATTGAAAATTTTTTGCTTACGAAACATATTTTTATGTACTTACGAGTTTAGAAAAATATATAACTGCTTAGTATTTATTTACGTCTCATCACTTTGTTACTAATAAGTACATATATTATAGAGAAATTAAAGAATTATAAATAATCACAAATTATAATAGTATAAGTGTTTAAATTCAGCTATCTACTACCTAAAACTCATAAAAATGGGAAGAAGGTCTAAATGAAAAAAAAAAACTTCATTTATATGTAATACTTTAATAGATCATAACAAATGACATTGATCACGGTTCGCCGGTTAGGTTACTTCCAGATAATAAATTTCTTTAATTCCTTCAAAATTGTAATAAATGGACAGTACCTTCATTAAACCTACTCAGCTCGATTACTAGTTTAGGATAAATTGCAAATACCTCTAAGAGATATTTTAGAAACTATATTTTTTTTTTTAATTTTTAATTATCGGTAATTATTTATTATTTTACATAACTGTATAAAATGATTTAAAAAAATTACAGTTTCTTACTTTTCCGAGATGGCATCTTATTTTAATTGAGCTCGGTTAATAATTTGAAAGTTAAAAATATGTTGCACACAAAAATATGTTATATAATTTATCGATTTGCGTATAACATAGGTGAAGTAGTAATCACATGATATTTCTACAATGTTCTAACCAGTTGTAGTTAGTTAGTTTTTACATAAAATAACCTATTTTCTGACCGAATTTAGATCTCTTTGTCATATATTTTACTGAAGAATTGTTATTTCAATTTGTAAGAACAAATTAATTAATCGGTGTGCGATATACTTCGACTATATCAAAGTGACGTTACACAAACCCGTCTGAAATGTCTACGAATGTCAAACCAATCAGTGTACATAGACACCGGGGCCTCTATTGGAAGACTGCTGTGCTCTTAACAGTGCTCTTATGACCATCCATAGACAAAGACATTTATCTTTATGTATTATTTATTACGATCTTGCCGTAAGTAACTTTAATCGCAGACAAATAATTAATATAAAAATTACGACTTATTAGGTATAAAGGCGAACACTTGCCCTTTATTGGAATTATGGACTTTATAAAAAGGGATTATAGCTTCATTACAAGCGGCCCAGAACGCCGAGGCGCTCGCAATCAACACGGCACAGGCGACTGCCATACAACTTTTGTAATCCGCACGATAGAGACGGCGGCCATTTTCTCGGCGCCAAAACGTTCCAGAGGACATTTCTTTGTGGGCGATATTTCGGCTCGGTTATGTAATTTTTCGCCGCAAGTGAACCGTCTTTTACTTATTTAATAAAAAAAATTAATACGGGACTAGTAAAAAAAAAGAGAAAAATGCAAATTAATTAGAACGGGGAGAGTGGAAGGATTAATTATAAAGGAGAAACGTTTCCTTTTGCTGCCGGCGGAGGCGTTTCGGCTGTTATGTTCTCGTGTCCTATGTCGTGTCTCTAGGCTTAACCGAAGGGGATTCTCGTCTGTGGCCCTTGGGACGAAACAAGTGTTATTGAACAGATATAGAGAGATTTATTACTTTTTATTGCAGAGAAACGTCTTTGATATTAAGAAGGTTGTTATTTCATGCTTATATATCTCACCGAAACATAAGTTTTGCCCTTCAAACCCGCAAACTCGTAAAGCCGTATGATTTACGAGTTTGGAAGTTTGAAGAGAGGCCTGTCAGTCGATTTTGATGTACGTCGACGAGTGGTGAAAAGCTATAAAAATTTCAAGCCATAAAATTTTGTAGAACTCGATTCTAAATATTAAAAGAAAAAATTTGATTCCGTCCGCAACTTTATAATTTGCACATTGTTCTATTAAACCTAAGCTGCTTTCTTGTATCGGGCCAGGCTTACGCGTGATAAGAGCTTTTATTCACAGAAATTGTTTATTAGAAAATTACTAATTAAATAAAATTTAAATAGAAAAGTGTTTCAACTATTTTTCCATATTTCAGTAGTAGGTAATGACTTCAAGCAATATTATGTTATTACACTTCAAAAGCAAAAACAATTTAAATGTGGATCCACCTCTTGGAATGGGTATAACTTGTTAATATACGAGATGTGAATATGAAACGTATCGAATGCAACAAACGTAATGTATGAATTAGTGAATGAATACGTAATACAATAGTATTTAAAGATGTAAATGTCTTATGAAATTTATAAAGCAAGTCCCTTAGCTTCCCAGGCGATACTTATTTTCTGAGTAATAAAAAGTGAGGGAAAGGGTACTATTAGTTGTTCTTCGAAGGTACGCATATCTGATAGCTTGGGCCGACGGCCAATTTATAGATATCAGGTGCTAAAGCGACGTATTAAACATTACTCACTTTAAGAAGAGAACTAAAAATATGATGGCCGATCATTATGGTTGCGTTACAATAAATACATGCAAAAAAACGAGCGTTCATATTGTTAAAAAAAAAAAATTGAAAAATTTTTAATGCCATAATGCACTTTAATGAGCCTTGGTGTGGTCAACTTTGCTGCGACGCGAAAATGTGCCGGCTCGTACGTGAGATACACTTTCTCAGAATATACACGTGAAATAACAGCTTACGCTATTGACTTTCGTCCAGTGAGTGAGAGTTCCGGTAGCCCATTCCAACTTCCCCATCACTCCACTTCCCTCCCTATAATCACAGTCCCCATCCGTCGCCCCACTTCGCCCTCCATCTGCTCATACCCTTCTCCAACAGTTGTCTTATATATCCAAGGGACCGACAACGCGCTAATGATTAGGTGTATATTTCCAGAATATAAAACTTCATACCATTTATTTAATTTTGATGTACTTACCGCAATGACGACTATTCAAATAAAACTGTGTAACGTTTGACAGCAGGAAATGAAAAGAGGAATTAACACGTTTTATTTGAAAACTTGTCACCGTGTAAGATACTGTTCAATAGGTACAGAACTATAAAAATATTAACAAACTATCAAAATATTGGGCATGCCGAATATATTCTTAATAAAATTATATCAGTTTCAGTGTTGTGTTCAGATAAGTTTCACCTTCGATATCTTATGAGCCCATATTAGAAATACAATATAAAAGAACTACTGATTCGAATACATCGAAAATGTGCAATATATACATTATTTCTAAGGCGGCCATGTGGTGTAGAACGAACGACAGCTGGAGCGTTGTTGAATGTCCGCTGCGAAACCCAAACTGCTCCTGTCTAGGTGTCAGGTGGCGGTGTAGACGTCGCAGCATGATACGCTCAAACAGCTTAGCAATGTGGGACAGTAGCGTGATCGGACGTTGACTGGACGCGAGTCTGGTGTCTTTGCCTGCCTTCGGAATGGCAATGACACAACCTATCTTCTGGCATACTGGGAAATGCCCCGTCCGAAGTATCCCATTGAAGAGCCTAGTCATCGCCACCATGGCTCTTCTAGGCAGCTGTTTAATGGCTACAGTCGGAATCCCGTCGGGCTCCAGGGCTTTCCGCTTGGGCAATCAGGAGATCGCCTTAGCTGTCTCCGCCGGGGATATGTAGTAGTCCCCCGGTAGCGGTGACACCGAGACGACAGGAACTCCTGTACGCAGCGCTCTACTTGTTCATGGTTTGATGCGGATTCGCATAAGTCTGATGCCGGGTGTAGGGTAAATTGCTCCTCTAGGTACTCTGCTAGGACCTCCATCCGATCCTTTACGGCGTAACGGCGCATCCCCGTTTTGTCGAGCAATGGATATATTGGAGCTAGCGCCTCTTGTTAGTCGGCGGCATAGCTGGTACGACTTCAAGTTGTTGCCAGCCTGTTCGAACGTCTCTTCCCAGGCGTCGTCTCTGAAAGTTCACACCTCCTGTCTCAGCTCTTGGGCGATACGATTGAAATCACGCATGACACATGGGCAACGTGTCCTGGCCCACAGCCTTTACAAGTTGCGTTTGTGCTGGAGCGCGCGCTGTAGACATGGTGGGAGGTCCCATCGGCGACTAGTTGGAGCCGGAAGATGTGTGGTCGACGCACTATACGCGGTCTGGACTTTCTGGATGAAGTGTAATGCGACCGAGTCAACCTTCCCCGAGCTGGAGAAGGAGCCCATGTGGAGCTTCTTTAGTGCGCGTTAGTATACGCTCCAATCAGTGCGGTGTGTTTGTGGGTGGGCGGAGATCAGATGGGCGGTGGTGCCAAGCGTGATCTGTATCGGAAGGAATTGTGTGACCATGCCATGTCATATAGCATTTCCACTTGAATCGGAAATGAGAGCTGGTGGCGGAGCACGATATCCAACACATCAGCTCTGAAGCGAGGGTTCGTCGGGACGTATGATGGGGTATCTGGACCGACGACTTCGTACCCGTGATCTTCGGCATCTTGTAGCAATTAACAACCAGCCGGCGAAACAACTCTCAAACCCAAGGCGGTGTGCTTAGCGTTGAGGTCGCCCATATATATATATCGATTTATATTCATCACAAGTTCATCTGTAAATTTTCATTACTATTCAACTTACCTAACAATAATTTTTGTAAAAACATGGATTTCTGCGAATTAACACCTCATACAATGGAATATTTAAAATACTTTTTATAGAATTAAAAAAAATTTTGATATGTACAATTTTAGCAAATTGCGTAATATTTGTCGCACGTTACGTGCATCCAAGGACTTGCACACTTGGTCTGGTGTTGCGTTCGAATTTAAGCCACAGAAAAATCTTTCCAATCCGAGGCTGTCGTATTTTTCTAAAATATATACTACACATTTAACATAAATCGCGGGCAAATTTTTTTTTACTTACAGGATCGCAAGGGCGCGTCCATAAATTAATAAGCAATAAATTGAATATATTAGCCCATCTCAAACGACGCCGACCGACAAGCGTAACGACGTGGCCCGCGAGCGCCGGCGCGGCCGAGGGAGGTCGCGGCGGCGACGCGCGCGGCGGTCCCTTGATTAATTCGCCGGTCGGGCCGAGCCCCGGCCCGCGGGTCAATCGTCGACTTACTAATCTGCGGGTCGAGCCATCCGAGCGAGTTCGCGCCGCGCGTTTGATGCGGCCGTTATGATTTATTGTCTTTTTGCCGGCTCGTCAGCCCGCCGCCTGTGAAGAGGGCGTGTTATGACGTCATATATCTATCTGCTTCGATGTTTCAAAGAACAATACGCATTGTTGTCCCTAAAGTTTTTTATGTAGTATTTAGTTGACGGCGGAAAGGAGCGTTCGGCGTTGATAATTCGTTTTGTAAAGTTCAGCAAATGAATTGATTACATTAAATAACGTGTAACGTTACCTAGATAATATGAGGGGTATGTCAAAAACAAAACTAGATAGTAAGAAATTATAATATTTATTACTGATACATGTCTCTTCAAAGTATTCCTCCTTCTGAGCACAGGGGAATATGGTGGGTGCGGTAGTATACACATATTTTTATTAAAAAAATCAAATGTTCTGGCGGACGTGTGCAGCGCAACGTTGTCGTGCCGGCAAAGAAGGTACTGAATTCTCGATTTCGGCCGGTCGTTACCCTAAGCTGATAATAACATTGATGAGGGAGACCAGTCAGAATTAACTGTTTTTTGATCCTATAGCACCAGGGTAGCAACAGGACCGATCTAACAAAAAACGTGGCGATCAATTGTTTCTGTGTGCTTCGCGCACGGCAATATTTTGTCGATATTGGTTCATTTTTAAAACATTATACGGTCGGCTGTCGCTTTGTTTCGGGATCGTAGTTGCACAGCTGTGTTTCGTCATCGATACGTATGTCTTATAAGTTTTTCTTCTTGCTTCCGTCAAATTTCTCTATCATAAATTGGCACCTATCTACCCGGCGATCTTTCTGTTCGTCGGTCAGTTTCTGCAGCACCTGTCTCAAAAAGCGGTCTCGGACAGAAAGGTGATCGTGAATAATGGTTTGCATCGCTGCTGATCCAATTCACAGTTCTCGCTCGATTTCTGTGTATGCAATTCTTCGGCTGTCTCGGATCAACTGCTTGAACATTTTCTTGAGTGACTGCGATTGCCGTCGACGTGTCCTCGTTTCATCTTCAAAGCTTTTCCGTTCTCTTTTAAGCTCAGTAAACCAATTAAAACTTATCGCTCATGAACAAACAGACTCATGAAAAGTAGTTCAAAACTTTTTTGTGGCTTTCAAACTTTTTAAAATTATAGTGCGAAAATCACGTCGACTGAGTTTCATTGTTACTCGCAAATTCCTGCCAGGTTCTCAATGTAATAAGCATTTAAAAATTCCGAATTCAAATATATTTTAATTTTAATTTATAATTAAATTGACCAGTGTTTACGATGCTGTGTAACTTACCAGTATCAAATTATTGAGTAAAGAGTATCTAATTACTTTTGGCATACCCGATGCATCTTAAATATACACACTTAGCTGTTGCCTAATACACTTTGTATAAATGTATTTAAATTTAACGCTAATTGTTTAGAATCCTAATTTCGCTCTTGAGATCTATGTCAGACATGCTCTCTATTCTAATGCCGATGTTATGCCGAACTTGGTTGCCCTTTGGAAATTTGCCGCTATTTTTCTATTATTAATGTAGTTTTTTACATCGTTAAAAGTTCAATATCTTATTCCTTTATATTTCTACCTGTATGCAAAATGATACAGTCAAACCGATATTTTATTTTATTATAGACATATATTTAAAATACTTGTATTATATTTTGAATAAGTTTTAATAAATAATATATTTAAAAAAATTATCACTTCTTGTGAATTCTCACTCTTTCTTAAAATATCAGCTTCTACTATGTATACAATCATTATTTTTAACTAAGAAATATACTTATATTTAAGTAAATATATTAATAACCAAAAATTATATTTATAAACTAAGAACGTATAAATCATTTTAGTTTAAGTATTTGAAAAACCGAGCTTTGCTTTGTGCCTTTGATTGGTAAATTGAGGAATGAGGTTTTAACTGAAGTCAAATTTAATCAATCACCTGATATGCCTGAACAGTGAGGTGATCGAAACCTGAGACGATATTTATTATTGAATCATCGGCCGGATCATATCGACTACAGCGTCTTACATATTTCGTAAGTTTATAATTTCCCGTGGGAATATGATAACTTCTATAATTTCCCGCGGGAAAAGTTGCTTATATTCATTTCCAACGATAAATATTTAGACACATAATATCGCAGAGGCTAAAAATGTGGACCCCCTAGGCTCCCAGGATTATTTCGCTGACGAATGAGTAACGGTTATACGCAATCGATCGACACTTGCTTCCCGCGATATTAATACAGTTTCAGATTCACGACTCGAGCAGCACTCGCGTCGTTCGTGTAGCCCTCTATTATTTCACTCTTTCATTCAACGCTTTTTTATATACTCTACGCCCTCTTCAATTCCAATTCAAATAATATTCGCGTATCTAATAATAACAACCGTAAACGTTCTATCTATCTAACCTTTATTATATTATTTCGTGGAATTTTGAGGTAATTAAACTGCTGCCATGTTATTGGTTCTCGATAACCTCAACATTCCACGAAATGATGTTAAAAAAAAGATACATTCGTATAGAATATTACCTCGTTTTTCCTAGGAAGACGCCTATATAGAGAAGCAAAAGCAACTTGAAAAGCAAATCTTTATCAAACAACAATTTTCTATCGAAATCGTTGTTAGGGCCGTTTTAGAAAAACACATGTATAAATTTATACATATACACAAGAATATTGTTCACTTAGAATATGAAGATAATAGTCTTACAACCATTTTTTCTTAATGTTTCCTTTTCCTGATCTCTATGTTATTTAAATATATCTATAACAATTAAGATAATAACAAAATAGTTACTTAGTTCACGTAACTTAACATTCTATAGATACATAAATCACGGGACAGATGTCGAAACTAACCGACTGATTCATAACAGTCGCTACGTCGCCCGATGGTCATAACGAAAATATTGTGAGCGAGGGGTGCGTCTTAGCGGAGGGATTATGAAGACCTGGCACGGCAATAACCGAGCGCCAAGTCCCTGGAGGCTGCGAACTTCGGCAGATTTATCACTCGACACAAACGAGCTCTCGGGCGAGTGTTATGAAAATGAAGCTGTAATTGCAATGTATCTTTTAACGCGGCGCACGTTTATTACGAAGTCGTTCCGGTGACGCAACGGGAATACGAACGAGGATGAAATACGTTGCTAAGGGCGTATCGCGCATTTTACAATTTTCCACCTTGCGAGCTCCTCACGCATGTCTACGCATTTGTAGGCTTTTCTGATATTGCGTGGTGTTATTGGAAGATTCGAAATTTCCTCGACTTGAATACGTCTGCAACCTCTGACTCGCTTATGCGTATATATTCATATATAAGCAGCGTGTCGCGAAAGTTAAAGGCGATATTTTTCCTGTCACGGGAAAAATCACTGCAATCTATATAAACGGATAAAGTGCGAAGCCTTGTATCAATAATAAAAATGGCTACTTGTGAAGGTAATACAAATTTTGCGGTGATATTCGCTATGGCGTCGTAACTACGTAACAGACACAATCATGAATATGGGAAAATCTCATAGCGACGTTGTAACACGGTAGGTTGAAGCGACACGAGGATTGGCGTGGTGAACTTTCGTCCATATAACGAAAATAACAAACGACAGGTTTAACTACATGTTGGATAGGGATAAAAAAGTACGGTGACCATTGTCAGTAGAAAGTCTGTTCCAACACAAAACAAGATTATATAATTATGTATTATTATACTTGTGTTTGTATATGAAGGAATGCCGTGAAAAGTAATTCGTTTTAATGAAAAAAACCACAAAGTTAACAAAACCATTTAACGTTAACATTCCTGTTATCATCACATTTTAAGAGTACACTCAAATACAATTAGAGCTCGACATTATCTGACTATGAACAGAATAATATCCCACGGATCTCTAACGTATTGTCTGTCCACGCAATGTCTATTCAGTAGAAATAAGTTCAGTCCATCCGTGTTTGGAGCAGTTTAACGCTATTTCCATAATCTTTCGCAACTTTCCTTCTTAATCATTACCTTGTACTGAACGTACACTGCTGGAGATGAGCGCTCCTTCTAGATATTTACGATGCGCGATCCTGGATTACTCGTGACCAACAATGGCCCGCAACCGCTAACTCTTGGTCACCAGTCCACATAGTGAACCGTTCCACATTGATCCAATTCTTGCTCGTCGCTTGAAAACCTTCCTTTCCCAGCGGCTAACAGTTCGACGAGCGATGTGACCTGCCCATTGCCACTTCAATTTATTGATTATGAGAGCTATGCCGGTAACTCTGGTACTTCAGCAGATTTTCTCGTTTTGGCTTTTACCTCCCCGAGAAACCCTAAACACGGCTTTATGCTTCGTATTTTAAGTATTCTGAATTTATTTATGAAACCAATAGTAAGGGGCCATATATGGCATCTGTTTTGTCTTCAAATTATGAAAAATGGAAATTAATTATAAATTTAGATTTTTGCTATTAAACCGCATGTGCATCTTTCGTAAAGCTCATTGATTTAACGAGTTTAATTACATAAAGGCCACGGAGTTATACTTCCTCAATTATTTAAATATTCATTAACAATTTCTTGATCGCCGAAAATACCTTCCGTATAATTTCGAAGTTTCAGTTTTCCATTATCAGAACGAGTTAATGGTAACTGATTCTCTAAACTAAGTAAATGAAATCCTATTCCGACAAAATGACTACCGTTGTTGTTAAGAAACAAGGAAATAAATACGCTTTCACACGACTAGTTTTCTGACAATCGTAATATTTCTGTGACACCCGTTGCTCTTTAAGCCCCATTGTACGCAGACCGAAACTTGAAGGTATCCCACCATTAATCAAAAGTAACGAGACGAATTCGCATAAGGGCAAACACACGCGTACCTGTCTAAAACTAGTTTTGAGACAAGTCTTCCTCGTGCTCTCACTAAGAAAAATTACCTTTGTTACACGTGAACAAGTGTTTTTCCTTAATGCATCAATTTTCATAAACAACATGGCATATGCATTCACCATATATGTAGACGGTTTGCCACTAAAAAAGTTATGACTGTAGAAGACAATGTTTATTGTATAAACGTCAAACTGTCTTTGTATTAACCCCTTCGACACTGATTTCTGTACATTTCAATGGCATTGTTCTTCAGTCACTAATACGTTTTAAAGCTACTCAATATTGTGAAAGTAAAAGATCATGATATAAATACTAGCACGCACATGCGCACGCACACATACACGAAAACGCACACGCACACGCTCACGCACACGCACACGCACACACACACAAAGATCATTATCGATGTGGAACATCTATAGGTGTAGGGTAAACCGGATTGTTGGCGTGGCAACGCTTGGCCGTGGCGACGGGTCGCCACGCTATATTAGGGTATATATAAAGTCTATTTACAGTAGAGTGCACTGAGTGGCGACGGGTCGCCATGCTATATTAGGGTATATATACAGTCTATTTATAGTAGAGTGCACTGAGTGGCGATGGGTCGCCACGCTATACAATGGTGTATATATAGTCAAAATGCATACCGTAGTAAACAGCTCCATCGAACCGAGTGAGAAGGAAGTCGCACAGTCGCTTGCGCATGACGACGCGTCGCCACATCGTACAAACTACTACCTGTGGATTGTATATATCTATAGTATAGCGTGGCGACCCGTCGCCACACCGTATACATTACTACATTTTGATTAATATAATTATATTTTTGATTAATAATTGATTATTAATAATCAATTATTAATTATTACTGTGACAAGTAATTGTCACAATAATACCGTCAGAAGAAATATCGAATATAATTATTACTGAAGTCACAGATGAAATGAATTAAGTTGTGTCAACTTGAAATTAATATTGAATTTTTGTATTTAATGAAAATAAATGTTTATTAAATAGATAGTCTTCATTTTCTGTAAAAAATTCGTCATATTTAAGTTTTCCATTATGTTATGCTATATTTAGTTCCTCTCATAATCTTGTCTTTAATGCATATTACTTGTACAAAATCGATATTTCACATTTTCCAGGCGTCCTGTGCTTAATCACGAAATGAAAATACGAATCAATCTCTTTATTTGCGAAGCATTAATTTTGTTCTTTGAATTGGATTAACCTGTTTCGTTTAAACCATTTCATACTCTAAATTATTAAAATACTATCTCACAGACAACTTAGTTGACGAAAGTTTTAGCCATTATACAACGCGGGCGCGGGCGTACGTGTAGAACCGGCAAGACATCAGCGTGACATTTTAGACGATGCGCGGATTTAATTAATTATTGCGTGCGCAAGTTTCTGTCACGTATGGTAAAACTTTGGAATGATTTATCATCAACTAATGTGTGTTGTATTGTAGTCCAAATGAACTGCGAGAAGAGGGTTTTCAAGAAAAGAGCGTGTCCGTTTTTAAAACGCCAGCAATGTACTGGTTGACTTTTCTGGGGTGGGTTAGGTTAGGTTAGCACCGTACATCCAAATTCCAAATTGAAAGTATGTCAGCAACGATTCACGAGTTCGTAAAAAGGGGGGGGGGGTTATGAGGCACAGAAGTCCTTGATTACTACAGATGAGTTAGATCGCTTGGTGGACGATGCACCAGAGAAATAAGGTAGGTAACCCCTACCGACCAGAGACCTTAAAAGCGCACAAATGTCAAAATTGTGCAGGCCCGCCCTTTTAATAAGCTAAGCTTTCAACTTAACGGTCTATTATTCGTATTCAAAATCGAACAAGTTATGTTACAAACTGCGGAATGGAGGCGAATATGCATCTTTCAGTAAAAACAATCTCCTTATTTTTTAGAAAAACTTTACCAAAGAAACTGCAGTCATCGAAGTAGCCGTTCCTGAATAAAATTGGTCAGAACGTGAACATGTGAACTCACAAGATACATCCTCAGATGATGCGCGCACGATGTGGCCCAAGCCCGTCCACCACGTCACGCTGGATCCTATTAAGCCTAAGGACCCTATTATTACCCTATTAAGCATTACTTTAGATATTTTTTAAATATTTATGGTCATACGGTTTAGGAAATAGAAGGGAGGGACACAAATTCTGTTCTTTCGTAGCGATTATTTCCGAAATTGTTCACGTAATCAGAAACATTTCTTAAAAACCTTAAAGTATTTTAAAAGAAATATCGAAATATGTGTCACATGTTAATGTTTTCTGAAAAAATTTTTTTCAGCTTCTGTTACATATATATAGTGCCCCCCCTAGAAATATTTATTTTTGTTATTTAACTACCAAACTAAGTAACGGTTTATACAAGACACCTACGCTATAAATTTCAACAATGTACGTCTTGTAGTTTTTGAGTAAAATGCCTATAACATACGGACGGACGGACATGTAAAACTATAAAGGTTCCGTTTTTACCATTTTGGCTCGGAACCCTAAAAATGGAAAGTGGACGATAAAAAAAGAGTAACATAAGAGAAAAAAAGATTTTAAATTTTTTGTCTCTCTGTCTGTTAGTCTATTTGCGCTCATCTCTAAAATTACTGAACGGATTTTAATGCAGTTTCACTGATAGTTATAGCTTGACTTGGAGTCTGTAATATGGGATTTACATCATTTCAATCGGATGTCATAAAAAGTTATCCTGATTTAAAAGTCTAGCCTGAGAACTTAAAAGGCAAATAATAGTTGCTAGTTAAGTTTAAGACCTATAGACGACACAATACGAACAAACAACAACATTAAAAAGAAAAAATAAACAAAAACCTACATTCGGACCGAACACAACTCGCTCGATTTATCAAAAAAAGAAGTGAAATTGGAAAAGGGGACCGTGGTCGAAACCGAGTGTGGGACCGGTACTAGAATCACGAGTGTGACCGGGATCGAAATTAAGAATAATGCCAGGATCAGAATTAAAAAATGGTAACTCGATTCGGATTGATGGCACAATCGCTCAATATGAAAGATGAAGAAACACATTCCATGTTCACGCGAGCGAAGTCGTGAGCGTAAAGCTAGTAAATATAACAAGTTTTGAAAATATAGGTAATTATACGAATGAAACGTAAAACTAGAATCATAGAATCGGCCAATAATAATCGTTTATTTGTACCATTATACGACTGAAAAACATAAATATCTGTAAAACGGAATGAGACAACCGTAATTGACCTTATTAAATATCAGCCGTTACCCGCCCTGTTCGCAAGGCATAAATTTAAATTTAGCATTAACAAACTACTTCTATGATTTAAATTCGCCCGTGGTGTCGACCGTGTGATATACGAATTGAACCTCTTTGTATTTGGTGTCAATCGAGCTCGCTGTCAATTATAATCCGGCCGGGCTTTCGATGTCAAATCCGGTTGTACTATCGAATCCGATGTCGAGTTCTCTCGTTTTCCTGTCTTGTTTCCACTGTCGATTCTGATCACAGTGACACACTCTTTTCGTTCTCGTTTCTGATTTAGATTCTGTTCTCGATCTTTAATCAGACATTTGTTTGGATAAAAAGTATTATATGTCAAAAAAACAATATGAATCAAAATATAATTACATAATTTTCGATAGGCCATTCAGACCTTTCGAAAATTAGTCCGGACAAACAAACAGGTAGATACTTATCTACATGATATATAGTATTACATTTGTGCAACTACATTTTCTTCGCATCCACACACAGCAACACACACACACAACCGCAGCTCCTCACCCAAACTCCGCAGAAAATACTGAACAAGTTTAATGAAATTCAGTATGGTATTAGTTTATAACCCGCAATAACGTATAGAATAGTTTTATCCTATCTAGATGGAAAGTAGGGTTAGGATTGAAATAGAAAGCAAAAACAAGATCGGGACCACGGCTGAGAGCCTAATCAGTCGATATAAAATAATTTATTCTATGTCCACGCCACCGGAGCTACATACGAAAGCTAATGTTGAATATATCGTATCTTTTGATTTATTGTACATTCATACTTTATAGCAAGTCTCAATATAGCCATTGAATGGC
The DNA here is from genome assembly GCA_005406025.1 of Eumeta japonica. Classification (NCBI taxonomy): domain Eukaryota; kingdom Metazoa; phylum Arthropoda; class Insecta; order Lepidoptera; family Psychidae; genus Eumeta; species Eumeta japonica. Next base: position 35,623 of record BGZK01001312.1, read on the forward strand.
CACTATCCAAATAAAAATATGATTGCTTTAAATAGGTATAATTTTCATATTTTGAAACGTTTCAACGCTATGTAGCTGGCTGATATACAGCCAAAGCAGTGGTATTATAATTGTTTTGTTATTTCAATTATTTTTGATACTAGATTCAATAATAACTGATCTTAAACACAATCCTAAATGTAAAGCGATGAATATTCTGCACGGAAGTGATAAAATCTGGGATAAGCCTTTTTCTATTGTATTATGATGGCACAGCCAGACGCAGGACATGTGATCACAGTGTTTTCCTGTTGATGTGATACTTATGTTTAATTACCCTATATATCGTAACAGGGAATATATTTATATGAGGGTATGTAATATATTATGCAACTTTCATCATTTTATCCCCACCAGCACCCAGCATGAGCTTGGGCGGCGGCGGCGCAGGCGCAGCGAGCGGCGCGGGCGCGTGCTGCGGCTGCACGCTGCGCGAGGCGGCCGCGCGACACGAGCAGCGTGTCGCCGCCAACGAACGCCTCGAACGGGCCAACCTCGAATGGAAACAGGTCTCTAACGCTTAGCACTTCATTATTACGCAAAAAAAGCTATACTCGGCAATGCAAAATTGACTGAAAGTTTTGGATGAATATAAACACGCAATATATTCTTTACCGAACACAAACAATAGTTATTGTATTAGTTTAACTAGGAGATTATTCCCATGATCGGTGTATCTTTCGCATCACCTATCAGTTGCATAATCTGGTCAGGACTAACGTCTAAACTGAAAGATATATTGAACATATCGTCGCATAGAAGCTCGTCTGGAGTGTGCGTTTGGTCTGCTAATAGGTCGTGAACTACATTTATATTCACGATGTCATTGTCAACGTATAGACAGATAAATTTTAATATCGTTTTCATTTACAGGATAAAGTAGCTAGGGGGGAGACATTTTGATAGTATTCGGTGGCTAAACCATAGAATGTAATAAGGAGAAAAAATGGTAAAAAGACAAATTTAAGTTTAATAATGAACACGAGATATTTTGTATTAAATAAAAGGAAAAGATTTTCGGGTGGAGCTAGCGATTGGCGGAGATATCAGATATATCTTAAGCAGTATTAAAAGTGGTATTTGAAATAGAAAAAAATTGGTCGTCTGTAAAGTCGGTTTATGGACGATAATTTTATGTGATAACGTCATAACAAAACATTGATTAAATTTTTTTAATGAATTGAATTATTATCATTGAATTATCATTATTTTGTATAATACAAAGAAGGAGTTAATTGGAATTGTTGTAATAAACAATGGAAACCACATTAACTTTTCACTTCATTTTATAAACAGTTAACAAAACAGTTCACGTGTAGGTTGTGTGCGGCCGCTGTCTCTTCTACTCGGACGCATCAGCCGATGGAGTGGAAGAGAGATCTCTCGTTCCGCGCTCTCGCTCGCACGCTCGGTTCAGGCGGAACGCGACAATGAGTCGTACTTTTTCGTGCGTGCAGTCGGCGTTCAGCAATTTATAAGACGTTATCACGTCAAAAAACTCAGCACCATCTGGCTGTGCGTAGCCGTTGTTTGTATTATGAATTCCGACACCGACACTAGTATCGTAATCGTTAAGAGATCAATAGATTTATTCTGTAGCCACGAAGATGAAACGGTAAGTGAAAAACCTATCATATTTTACATGGAAAATTTATGCACTTTTTCTAATCACGTATCTACCGTTTTAAAAATCTGTCAAGTCATTGTTTATCACAATTTGCACTTTGACTTCAATATTAGACACATTTCACATGCTCAGTTCAATAAAGGTTTCACTTCCGATCAATTCAATTTATAATTCAATATAGGTATTAAGAAAACACTAGAAAACTTTTTGATACCTTTATTGTTAGACTCGAAAATTATTAATTCTTTACTGTGTTGAATATTTATCGTTAACTGTTCTCTGTGTTCGATATCGTTTTTAATTTTTGAATAAAATATAGGAAATATTACTTACAAATGTGCCTCGGTATATTTATAAACAAAAATATTCAATAAATCAACGAAAGTGTAACCTAAAACAAGTTCAGCAATAAAGTCGCACCCGACGGACTGAGCGAAATTTGTCGACTTTTAAACCGCATTACAAAACATCAGACTTCCTAGTGTTTGATGACATCAAAACCCCCCTAACTTAAAAAAAATATTTTATAAGAATTTCCATATTGAATTTGCTGCACAACGAGTACTGTGGTAGAAGAATAATGTGAGACTAATGAGTTCACATTCTTCTCGTGGCACGAAAACGGAAGTCAGCGGGTAACGGGCGTAGAGCGTGGGGACTGTATTTATGGAAATGCTTTTCGCGTTCAAGTATGAAACAACACACGTATTTGTTTGCAGACATTGAATTTTTTTAATTCTATACCCGTTTAGTTGTCAAAAACTATAAGGAGTCTGAGCGAAATAGACTTTTTTTCGAAAACTACGAGTTATTCCAACTAGTGTTATTACAAATATAAAAATTGATTGTGACCATACTTATCTCTCCTATTGGTATTTTATAAAAATCAGAAGGTGATTAGTAAATGTCGGTTAGGTCTTTGTATACATTATTAAGAAATTTGGTAAAACCTAATGTACATGCCTTAAGCGCTCGTGACATACGTATGTTATTTAAATTAGAGGTTAATGATAATATATGAGCTTTTCACCAAAAATCCTTTTTGAAGTTCTTCAAAACTTTCCCAGAAGTCACTAATTAAAATTATTATACAATAATTGTTGTTAATATAAACGTATTACTAATTACATTAAAAATAATTTTGGAATAAATTAAAACGTTTGAAAGTAATTAAAAATAAATAAAAAAACAAATTCTAGAACAGATTTGAACCCGGGCACCCTGCGCGCGCGACTTAAAGCTAAACAGTTGACCTAAATCGTACAGCTGATATTACTACCGCCATCTGTTGGCAATTACAAAAACATAAGACATTAAGTTCAATCTCCATTTCAGATATTTAAGCAAAATGACAGACCAAAACATGAATAACTGTGAGTTAAAAAATTCAATTACAGCTAAACCGTACTATATCAAGCTATGATTTTCAATACAGTTATTCCCAAGCGATTAGTGATGAGATTTAAAAAGAAATTAAGTGTAAAAGTTAAATAGTTTTTTAGGTATCGTAATTACATGGAATTTTCAGGCGACAGTGGAAAAATACCTGTGCTCGCGCTTAAGGCATGCAACACGTACAGTTTATTAGGAACGTTTTTAGAGGTTATAATACTTTAAGTATGATTATTCAGACAAGTATTACTTTCATAAACAATTTAATCGTCTCATAACCTAACTAATTCTGTGTGTCGCAGTTTAATGATCATATGCCGGGTGGTAGAATAGAAATTAGTAGTGTTTCAGTTACACCTTAGTATTTCGAAGAGACTCCAAAAATACGAGGTGATTTTACATTTAACTCTTATCTATGTTTTAAGCCCGCATCTCATAGAATTAATTCCTACATCTTTTATATCGACAGTGACCATGCGTTTAGCATGATCTCGATCCCAGTCCTGCTCTCAACTCTTTCTTTGAAGTTATAATAATAAAAGACTGTGATCTGTGATTTAAAACCTTACAGATACGAAATTATAAAAATGTATATTTTCCATATTCAGGAAGGCTTTGCCTATAACTCGTCTTCTAGGTGGAGTAACAAAACAAAACGTGCTCTATTATTATTTAGAGTTAGACCACCATCAACACATGTAAAAACCGCATTCTGTACATTTTGCGTGATGCACGAACAAACAAACAGTAAGATAGACAGAAAAAATTCTAAAAATAATGTTTTGTCTTCTACACGTATTGCACTCATAAAGGCTTTTCAATTTAGTTTTTCATAAATGTTTCAATAAGTACAGATATAGATCAATGGTAGTTTTATTATATAAATAGATTTCACGAAAATAATTTTACTGATTTGGATACTTTGAACTACATTTTACTAAGGTATATTCCGAGTATTTTTCAAGGACATGAAATGTGATGTTGTACAAAAAGTTGCTTAAAACCATATTTATGAGAGTACAATCGATGTAGATTTTTAAGAATTTGGTATTATTTCTCAAAAAAAGCTATAACTGGTTTAAGGTTGCTTATATTGTGTTATATATATTGAAATTCCAAAGTAATTTTTTTGACGAAACCGGTTGAGTAATTGCTTAGTTACATATACAGTACGCATTATAGTTACGCAATCTACGCAAGTCAAAAGACTTGAATTAAAATTTTAACTTGGAAAGTAACCGGCCTTATTATCAAGTTTAATTACTCCATCATTAGATTAGATCAAAAATTTGAGTAAATCAATTTTGCAAATAATAACACAGCTCAACAAAAAATTTTTTTGAATTTTTCAGTGAAGATTATTAGTATTTTAGAACGAAAAATTCGTGAATATAACCTTAGTCTTATTAGATCAGTTTTACTTTCTCCGTTATTTTAGTTAATATTCCAATTCATCTTAGATGATCAAACACGTATATCGCGCATTCAATTTAAACATTCAAGATGTCCTTGTTTCATTTGCTTTTAAGATAAATAAATACGAGGTAAATGGGAAAAACTTTCAAAACAACAAATATGGCTGACTAGAAAATCATTAACTGTTGGTAAAGCTGACGTCGTAAATGAACTATTGATAGATAGAGACAAAATCATACCCCCACAGCAACCAAGACGGGGTGAAACACTTTGTCAAAGCATTAGACGAAGATGGAAAAGATTTTATTTGTGTTTGTAGAAAAATACCAAAATTAAGTATGAAAGAATTAAAATTTAGAATTTTTTGCAGCCCTCCAATTCGAACATTAATGAAAGATGAAAACTCCTTCAAAGTTATAATTACTGCGGGAGCTAAACCGTGAAGTGGCTTTTTGCCAGTAATAAAACATTTTCTTGGTAATAATAAAGCACTAAACTACAGACAAATCGTTCAAAAGATGGTGAAAGGCTTTAGAAATCTTGGATCAAATACAAATATAAAATTACATTTTCTACATAGTCCTCCTGACAAATTTCCCGATAACTTACGAATGTATAGCGAACACGAAGAACGCTTTTACCAGGATTTGAGTGTGATGTACAAACGACATCATCGTTTATGGGATAGTCACATGACGGCAGACTACTACTAAACCGAGCAAAGACACGATTCCCAAATTCTCATAAAAAATTTACAAGAGGTATTTCTGAGAAATGTTACATTTTCAAAACTTTTTTCACTTGTATCTGATAAATTAAGTGTCACTGGAGCCATTGAGAGCATTGATAAAATTTTATATTAAAAAATTCAACATCGCGTTTAAAATTTCTTTTTTGAGTCAAATATGATAATAATATCTATAAAATAAATAGATAGAGCCAGTTTTCAAAATCTGTGCATATTTATTGGTTCGTTGATATCGAGTCTTTCTAAAATCCCTCAAATATCAAAGGTGCAAAACCAATGCTGTGTAATAATATAAAAGAAAGGTATTTAAAAACCTGTTTTTATAATTACTTTTAAAGGGGTTTACATATAAACCAAGAAAAAACCAAAAACAATGGTAATCTGTAAGCATAAATACGAAACGTGAATTGCTGAATAAAAAAAACAACGTATGATGAAAATCAGCACATGGTGAAGAGTCTTGCGTACCTTCATCTGTCACTGAAGCGAATAATTTTTTAGCAGACATTTTTTATTATTTTACAAGGCAATTTTCATTTTTTCCCTTCAGTAAAATCATTTTCTTGAACGACTTCACCCCGCTTTGATACGTATTTATATTGATTTCTCTTTAACCATAATACCTTTACGCGCGAAGCGATCTACGTCAACGTCAAGCTTTTGACACGACTCGGAGGTCCGACGACGGCGGCGGCATCTCGTCGCGAGGGTGTGACAACACCGCGTATATTTTATGTACGTGCAATAACGTCATCTATCAAGAGACGTATAAATCTCATATCTTGCCTGAAGTTCGTGCATTTCGATTAAGGTTAATCTTATTACTTTAAGTGAGCAATCTATATATATGTAAGCGAAATACCACCATATCACCGACTGATGGACTGACTCATCACGAGATCTCCCAAGCTATAGATCATATTGACTTGAACTTTGAAATAGCTACTTTTTTCGCAACGTAGACGCTGCTTACTATGAGCGGATTTTACCGCAAATCCTATCCAAAAAAAATTTTTTTTTACGATTTTAATAAAGTAAATGCTAATTTTTGTATACACATATATAATATTTTGTATTTACATATTAGTATCGCGGTAACAGGGATAACCGTTTCGATGTAAATTTATAGTTTGACAAAGTTTTGCTTTATAAGTTTATCTATGTAGAAGTCTTCCCTAGAAAAACGAAATATTTTTTTTCTAAACGTTGATTTATAAATTCATTACCTAGAATTGTATGGTAAATACATTGTTGCTATGTTATTAGTTTTCAACGACAATTGGCACTCCATGATATTAACTACACATGATAATGCATAAATAAAATATGTATATCATTTATCTAAATATTCGTTGTTGAATTGACCGTTATTGAATTTAAGTATTTTTTTCTGTGTTAATATTACACAGAAAACTCAACTTATTTTCGCATTATAGAAGAAATTAGGTCTTCTTTTAACATAATTAATGTCATGGTTGGGGTGTTATTATTAAGAAATAAAGTATTATTTTAAGAATTAAACCCCGTAAATTATAAAGTTTTTGTCTGCGATCGTAAATTCTATTTAAAAACTTGGAGAGAGACCATCAATTGTATAACTTTGGGCGTTTCATTTCTGTGTAAATTATTGTACTGAAATTGTTTTTTTTTGTGTCATGTATTATTCTAGTAGCAATTTTTTATTTAAGTTAAGAAGGTTTTCAGTAAAAATTTGTTCGTTTTTATTTTTATATGGATACTTTTCATTTTATCCATTTTAAACAATTTCTTATTATTTATAATCCAATTTTATTTAAATGCTATTATGTCATAATTGTTTAATTCATTTATTGATTTTTTATTAATCGTTCACTCATCTCATATATATTTTTAAACCACAGTCGAGGAGCAAACGAGCAGTCGAGCTATTAGAGAATAGACGGTTACCGTCATCCATGCACACTCGCGACCCCAGAGGAGTTACCAATGTGTTTCCGGCCTCTTAAGACAGAATGGGATATTTAATGGTGAGGGATCAGGTATATGGAAGGGAAAGGGGGGAGTGGGTCACCGGAGCTATCACTCACTAGACGAAACTTAACACCGGAAGCTGCTGCTTCGCCTTTGTATTCTATGAGATTGCGCTTGCTAATTTTTGTGCTGTCATAAAGTTGGCCACAATATGGTTCTACTATAGTCAAACTATTTTCAAGATATTAATAACATAAGTAAAAAAGTAGATAAGTGTTTCTGTCCTTAAAATCTCTGGGATCGTCAACTCAAAGTCGTATAGCTGTATGACGAAAGAGTTTGTTATATATTTGCATTGAATTTAGTCTTGCGATTGAAGTAATAGTGAGGATATTATAATTTGTCATTATTCTATTTCAGGATTCAATTAGAAATACAATTTCATGTCAAATATTCACGCTGGCTAAGTTTCTTTCTTGGTATCTTGGCTATGGAGCTTTGCTTGGAACAAGCAAATACGTATCAAATCTTTTATACGTATCAAAACTACTAGATCTCTGAAAAGAGACCTAGTAGTTTTGATACGTATTTAGATCTAGTAATTTTGATTCGGTTAAAAAACCGACTTCAAAAAAAAGAGTAGGTTCTGTGTTCGTCTGTATACATACATATAGTTTTTTGATACGCGATAATTTCGTCAATTGTAGACCGATTTCGTTTTTTTTGATTTTAGATTTTTTTTTTGTTTGAATACTCTCGAGGCGGTCCCACCAAGACAAAATTTGATAATGAGATCCCAGGAAATTCGATATTATAGGCATGTATAGAGTGTTCGAGCGCTCATTTTAAATTGTGATAGTTTTTATCTCATGCTGTTGAGCTGATGACGGAAACCACAGCACTGCTTGACGGTTAAAAGTTAGGGAATAATACGGAGATCTATCGCCAGAAACTACTATGCAATGGGTATTAGTAAAACCTAGTGTACAAATGTGAATACTAGGTTTTACTAATGGCTATTGAATTAATGATAATTGATTAATAAGCAATTAATTTTAATTCTGCATAATTAATTAATAACTTTTTATGTCACCTCGCAATCAATGGCGATTTTTTGTATTTTTCTTATGATATAAGCATATTTTTTCTATAAGCTTTCGTACGAATTTTTAATTTGTTATGAATATCCGTGCGCTTTCCGCTGTTTTTTGAGCCAATTTTACCGGATTATTAACTTTTTTTTAGATTGTACAGAAATAAAGATTTTCAAAACAATATCAATTGCCCAGTAAACTCATGTAAAATAGTAGAAAATAACTTATTCCACAGATGATACTTAGCTATATAGATTTTTCTCCTTAAAAATGTGTATGTCAAAATCATTGGGGCATTTTTGAGAACGTGTTTATAAAAAAATCTTTACGGGTATTGCTCGTTTTATATTTCTTCGGACATTATCAATTGTCAAAAGCGAAAAAAAACAGATGTATGGATCATATCATTTTATTGATATTAAATACTTCTGTAGCATTTCGCAAAATTGTGTTATAATAAAGAGATTGTGACCTTTATATGACATATTAATATATTAGGTCGGATAAAAAGGTTTTTTGCATTGCATAAACGAATTCAAATTTATTTTTCAATTAAGTACGGGATGGAATCGATCATGCATCTTTTTGCATATATTCATAGTCTCCTTCTTTTTAGAACAATTTTGCCAAAGTACATATAACAAAAATATGTCATTGAAAATATACATGTAAAAAATTTAGACACAACCCTATTAAATGGTCGGCCAGACTGTAAGCGCTGGCGCCGTCGTCGGGGCGGCGTCACGTGACGAACACGAATTTAATCCCGCGCTAGGATTTCGCAACGAATTATTTTTAAAGTATTTATCTAGTTATTTACCTACAAATGGTCCTTGATTTTGTCACTCATATGACAACGTAATGAAACCGAACCGTTTTTGAAAATATTGATCACTCGTGATGAAAAATGGTTATCTACCATTTGTTGATTATTTACGACAAGAACGTGCGAAAAAGATCATAGTCAAAAGGAAAACTGCACAGACTACAGTCTGTGGAGCTTGTTCATTGTAGCGAACGTTATTCATTTCTGTGGAGCTTGTTCGTTGTTCGTTCTCTATAGCGAAACCCGTATTAACTCGCAATAAGTTAATTCTATGTATCTGGTGGGATTAGAAGAGCATTATTAATTATGGGCTTTTACCGCCGGGATAAACCATCGATTCGGGTCTTTAGTGCCAATGAGAAAGTCAAGAAAGAAGTATAAAAAAAACAGCCGGAATTGAACAACAGAAAGGGTGTGGTTTTTCAATATAATGACGTCAGACTACACACATCTTTAACCACTCAGCAAATATTGAGAGATATTGGTTGGGAATAGTTAATGCATCCACCATATAGCCCTGATCTAACACCCTCAGATTTTCACCAGTTTCGGTCTTTTCATAATTCTGTAGGTAATGTTAGGTTAACATCAAGAGAAGACTATGAAAACTATTTGTCGCAGTTTTTTGTGATCAAGTCCTAAAATTCCTACAGCAATGGGATTATGTCACTACCTATAAAATGCTAATAAATTGTTGAACAAAGTGTCATGTATGTATTATAGTGAAATATAATTAAAATACGATTAAACATTATCTTGAATTTGTCTATAAAAAAAACTCTTTTTCTCCGGACTTTTAGTTTAGACAAGACATAGATTAGATGCCAAATAATTTTACCCATGTGAATTTAGTTGCGTTAAGCATCAATTAACAGCGGCGGTCAGTTTCGGGGTTTGCAGCGGAGACGAGGGGTGTGCGTGACAGCTCACTCTCGCTGCTACCACAGACTCGCTCGGTTTACTCGATACAATGCAGTCTTTAACAAATTTGTAAATCTAACTAACACTAAATTCATCTACGAGATACAAGCATATTTTACTCCTCGCAGTAATACACGAGCTAACATGTCGCGTTCCAAGATACTGTCATGTGAATCCGAACAGCATTTCCACAAAAACTTATATTTTTTCTACACTGCGACATTACTTTCATAATACTATAGAACCTTAAGGACTACAATCGTGTTCATGGTCCGACGCCGCAGCTTCAACCTTCTCCTGAGAACGCAACTCTGAAACGGATTATACGTACCTAGTACAGATTTTAAGGAGTTCCTTAAAAGATTGAGAAAGACGTAAGAAAAGATTAGCGAGTGCCTGCAGCTCCACATTTTTGTATGTAAAATATGCTCTTGTTTCTTGTCCATTTCCTTTTTTCTTAGTAAATAGCTTTTGCCCACGATTACGCCGACGTGAGTAGCAAAATCGACCTAATTCACGTTTTTTCAAGAGGTGGTCATTGTTGAAAAGCAATTTATCTTAATAACAACATATTATAATAACTTTTTTTATAAAAAAAATATTTATGAGTCTTTTACAATTTACTAATATGGGAGTAAACGGAGTATTAAAAGAAAATTTGGTCAAAGCATCTTGAATGAAGGCAAAAGCTTTCAAAATCCAAAAGATCACAATTTCTATTAGTGCCTTTATTATTTCTTTAAGTCTCTTCTTTAAAAATGTTATAAGTAATTTTTACTTTTATTTTGTTATAGACGCCTAGATAAAATGTAAACAAATCATCTAAGAATTTTACATTTTTATCTAATTACTAGCAGTCGCGCGCCTACTTAGCTGGGCGTTACATTAAGTTATGAAAATAAATAAAAGTAAACCAGACTAGCAAACTTAGATTTTAAGTTATATACATAATAAAAAATCGTGCGTGTACTTATGTACGCGCGTGAGAAGTTATATTTTTTTGGCATCATTAAAAAATAGTTTTTAATTGCATGCAAATAATTAATTACAATAAAATAATAAAAGGACTGGAAAAGGATAGTCAACACAGTCAATGAAGTTTAGTTTAAATTTTAAATAAATAAATATTTATTTTCTTACTTTAAGTGTAACATAAATTCTCTCATTATTCGAAATTCGAATACGAAGCGGGTAGCTTTAACTTGTTAATTTTGTGTTACACTGATGCGCGCGCATCTTAAAATTTCACTTTCATCATTTTTTTCTTAACCCGCCTAAGATAGTATAGCTTCAATAACTAAAAACAAATATAAATTTGTACGTGTACTATTGAGTTTGCTCTCAATACAAAGAATACATGTTATTTTAATATCATAGGTTATAGATTCTTTTTTAATCTACAATTAAAGTACTATTTTCTGTATTATTTTCAAAATTTTATGCTCAATAGTTTAGGAGATAAGGAGGGAATGGTTAAAATTTAATTTATTTTCTTAATTGTAACTCCTATAAAACAGTCTTCAATTATAAAATAAAAAATAAATATAATTGTTATCCCCACTACAAGTTCTTTCATGTAATACCTAACATGTAACAATTTGCAGAACTTTTATACTTCTTTAATTTGTGACCACCATAAGTGACCTCCATATTCGAAATTCCGTTACTTACGTTACGTGTCCGTATTTGAGTAACAGAATTTCATACTTGTACCGTACATCATATATATATATATATATGTATGATGTACTGTACTGCAAAAACGACGGCTGTCCCAACAAAAATTTTCACGTATTCTATGACAGGACTCCGTCCACAAAAACGGGTTTTACAAACAACTTCTTCCCGGGGACCCTCATCAGCGAGTAAGAGGGACGCTTTAAATTTGTCAAGCTCGCGACGGGATTTTGAAAACGGACCTGCTTTAATGCTAGAAAACAGTATCGCTCAGATTTGAGCATCGAGGGTTTTTCATTTCAACTCATAATGAGGTTGTAAGGTTGCGGGAGTGTCAATTGGAACTTAGTTTGTGCAGGACCGATTCAGTTAAAACTAAGTATCTCCTGTATACTTAGCGATGAATTGTACGGAAACAGGTAACACATGGTCACGCATTTCGGTATTCTTAACCACTAAATGTATGATAGTGACACGGACTTTGCTATCCATGTGTATATAATAAACTAAAAAAATAAACTAGTCCGATTTGAGTCTCGTTCTGGTTTCCGAATTGGTCTTCAAATTGCATAAAGATGCAAAAAATATTAGTTCTACCGAGTGTTGTCCCGGTCGGGGGCCCGCCGCGCCCTCAGTTACAAAGCGGATTCCGCTGTAGATATTTGCGACTCTCGTTCTGCTCTAAATTCTGCACTGGCCCATAATCATTCTTATCTTTTCTTACACAGTAGGAAAAGAGGGTTGAAGAGTGCTAAAAACTGTCTTACGTAATTCATGAATAACCCGTAATTAAAATCGAAAATCTACATGCCCAGTTTCATGTTTGTAAAGATTGTTGTTTTGGACATTTCGTGATGAGTCAACGAGTGGACTGGTATTCTGCTTATATACATGTAACTAGCTTTTGTCCGCAACTCCGTCCGCGTAGACATAAAATGGTGAAATTTATTTCGGATATTTTTATATTTATTTTATATTTATTCCTTTTATTAAATTAATGTTGGAAACTATCTATAATCTTTATAATTTTTTCTAACATGTATTGGAGTTTCTATAATTATAAATAATATAATATAATTTTAGATGTAAATTAAGTTTTCAGAGTTAAGATTTCAATTTTCTTAAGTGTAATATTCCAGGGCTAAAAAAACAGTTCAAGGTTCCAACTTGTAATTCGCCCAAGCACATTAACAACAAGAAAATTCTATGAATATCTGCTGTATTCACCCTGAAGAAAATGCCATATTGCATCGAGCATCAGGCAGTGGAAATATTTATTAAGCATTCTTTAATATAAGTGCTAAAATTATTACGACAATACATGCAAAACTATTACAGGATAAATAAAATATACGCGGTGTATTATCTACGTACGACATAATCATAACGTCAAAGATCCAAATGTTCGTAAACTTTCAAACAGGCCACAAGTTACGAATAAGTTTCCAATTTCGCTAAACAATCACAACACAGTCAAATAAGCTTGACAAGAGAAATTATTAAATTTCTATGTCACCTATTAAGGTTACACTAGCGCCCTTAGTATTGAATGGTAACTAGGGAGAATGACAATGATAAAACCAATGATTATCAAAAATAAAATAAAAATATTTATATCATAAATTAACTAAGGAGAAATAATTTTCAATCCACATTTAATTTCTTGCAAAATTGTTCAGTTGAAAATGGCACAATATTGAGATTATATTACACTAAAGTAATAAATTCTTTCAATACAACTACGTTGTGAAAAATAATATACTAAAAGTAATGAAAGAGATGTTTTGATTAATAACTCAAAATATGGAGCAACAGTATCAAAACATGCCAAAAATTGTATTTGAAATAAATATTAAACTTAGTTGTATAAAAAAAAAATTGAACTTTAATATAATATCTTTTTCTATGTAAATAAAGGCAGTTTTACATGTATATATTAATATTTTTTATATAAATTTAAAGAAACTTTGAAACTATTTGCATATTATCTTTCTTCCATACGGACAGTGCCTTTTGAGTTATTTATGTCGCGACTAAGAATTCCAAATAGATTAAATTTTGGATGTTGGCAGCGACATTCAATTTAAAGGTCACAAGTAAAAAATAGAATCGCCTATAAGCCACTATAAAGAAAAGAGACATAGCCATAGATTCTTGTGTATGTGTGTTAATTAAGATTAGAAACTTTAACATATGTCAAATTGGAACCGATAACGATGACTAACAAACGCATGAGAGACCTGTGCAGGCACCGTTTTTGCCAATCATCATAACATTAGCACGAAAAACTGAGGCTATATCGACATATCGGACAGGTCTGATATTGTGTAAAAATTTGTATACGACAGGTATTATGGAACTATTTTACACATCAAAACGACTAAAACCCAACAGCTGGCAAAAGGTCTGACAAACCTCTACCATTTGTCAAGCTCAAGTCAAGAAATTCTAGTGCTTGTCATTATTTTTTCCACATTTATTTATTATTTAATTTCACTATTTCTATGAAATATTAAAAACTATTCGAATCGAACAGAACACGGTAGCTGCAAATGATTTGAGAGACCGTAAAATTGGAATTCTCAAGACGGACAGAACTTCCAACTGTTGAATAGAACGGTGCGCCTGATACAGTCGCGAACTTGCCAAGCCGACCCGACCTCGCAGGCTCGATAGAAAGTACGCAGTGCATTATCTTCACGATGGTAAACTCACGATCTCCGCTCGAAACTTGGACAAGAGATAAGATGGCTTTGAAAGCGAAAATACACCTCGTCCTTTTGCCCGCCGACGGCCGAAGGAAAAAGATACGTCATCGTTATTGGAGAAAGCGGCGACGCGGACGTCACGGTTCCCCGGATTTTTTTTTTCGTACGAACGCCGACGATCCGGTACGAGTTTTCCAGGAAGTTTTCGAAACGAAACGAGGGAATTTACGTTCTCGTTATTGTTTCGGCGTTCGCCGCGCCCCCCGGCGGACTCGCACATACGTGACGGTGTATCAAACAAGGCATCGTACGTCTGAAATACTTCGTCGTATCCAATATGAGTCGCATTGATAAAATATCTGTGGGAATAAATTGTTTTGTAGACAAAATATGGCGGCGTATCGAACAGTATTATAATCACCAAGTAACAATATTTATTCTGTTTCAATTTCACGGAGCCGATGGTGACTTTTCCAAGGATGAAATAAATAATTAAGTCGCTTATAGGATAGTTGATATCAACCAATATTGAAAAGTAAAATAATGTGTTCATAATTATACTTTATTGTCATGCATGCAATAGTATGTTGCATAATAAATAATAGGACTTTTTTACAGAAATTAAAAACAAAAATGTAACTCAAGTAAAAAGCAAATCGTCTTTACGTACCATTGATTTCAATACCAGATTAACCCACGTTAGTGATGAAGATTGTTTGATACTAGAACGATTAATTTCTATGTAACCGGAATTAACGGGTATTTACAATGAGAATGAAAACAAGTTTATGTACGCGCAGAAATATCAGGTAGGCTAACAGTAGGCAACCACATTAAAAGTTTACAAAAAAAATCCATTAAAAACCCTCTTAAATAATTGTTTAAACAGACTTTGTATTACTTATTAGTTGCTTTTAATATTGGTTCCAGGTAAAGATAAATAAGACACATTTCCCTTTTGTCTCAATATTTAATTTAATATCGTTCTTTAATTTCATATTCATGTTTATAAATTACGTTCCTTTGCCTCGCTTTAGCTAGAACGGACTCGAAAAACAACTAATTAGTTGCTTTTGGTTAAGCATTTTGCATGTGGATTAAGCCATGGTTTATAAAATTGGCCAGGCATCTCCTTTAGTTTTGTAAGGAGCATGTGGAAAAGCACTTCCGGTCCAGAATTTATTGTTCACTGGTAATCGTTCCAGGGTCTTTGCATTCTTAGTTGGAGTGCAACTACCAAACTATTCTTATACTTATTCTTTATAATATAAAAGTTCTACAATTCATACAGATCACATTTTCATTAATTTTTACATTAAATTAATTCACTCTTATTTCTACTATTATCGCTAAAGAGCTAAGATAAGTTTCTGCTAAGATGGTCACATCGAAATTATATAAATGAGTGAAAATATTTAGGTAGATTATTAGGTAATTTCTTTTACTAGAAGA
This sequence comes from Eumeta japonica, assembly GCA_005406025.1. Taxonomy (NCBI): domain Eukaryota; kingdom Metazoa; phylum Arthropoda; class Insecta; order Lepidoptera; family Psychidae; genus Eumeta; species Eumeta japonica. Next base: position 51,473 of record BGZK01001312.1, read on the forward strand.
ATAGTTTCTGGCGACAAATCTCAATATTATCCTCTAAATTTTAACCGTCAAGCAGTGCTGTGACTTTCGTCATCAGCTCATAAGGATGAGATAAAAACTACGAGATGCAAAACTTGAGCAACTAAAAAAGAGAGCTCAAATAATAATATTTAATATTTAAGAGTTTCCCTCGATTGCTCTGGGATCTCACCTTGACTTAATGAATGTGGGACCAACTTAGAACAGCACCTTTTCAAACAAAAAAAAAATTCAAAATCGGTCTACAAATGAGGAATTTATCTCTGAACATACATAATAAAAATACATAGAGATGAACATTTAAAAAAGGTGCTCACTGCGTGACATTAATACATGTAAAATGCTAACTTAGATTATCAGAATAACAGCAATGCCTTAATAGGTTCTTTTCGATTCCCTATAACATACGTGAGTTATGATAAATTTTTTTGAAAAACATGTTTATTCATACATTCATATTTATACCAATATTATAAACAAGAAATGGTCTCTGTTTGTCTGTTACGTTTTTACGTCTAAACTGCTATATTGATTTTGATTAAATTTAGCACTGAGATAGTTTGGCAACAGGGAACGAACATATGCTACTTTTTTGTTCGTTTACCTTTTTATTTGTATGTATTTTCATGGCCCAACAATTGTAAAACTGATTCTAACGAATTTTAGTATAACAATAGAGTAACACTTTTGTAATATATAAGCTATTGTCTGTTTATATTCGCGTTCGCTTACGAGTTAGCAATGACTTAACCAATTTTACTGAACTTTATAAAATTGATAGAACTCGTTGTCACATAAAATATAGGTTATTTATTATTGTTTTATATGCTTATCTCATTAACTCCTCACCATTATACCATTTAAAAGTGATTTATTTTATTTTATTTTATCGGCCTTGCTTATTATTTGCTTTGTTTAGAGCATTGTTGTTAGAGTGGGTAATGAAGATTCAGAGTGCCCGGGAAAGAAGATGCAGTGTGAGAGCGCGAAGTAAGCGAAATCGAAAGTAATAGGGAGTGTCAATAATCCAACTCTAATTATATGATTGATAATAATTGTTTGATAATAACTACGCACGATAGCGTTTTTGCACTGCGTCCTTTTGTCAGTTTTATGTACCATCATTAGAATACTACAAATGTGATACTTTGTGATGATGGTTGATCGTTTGTAACTCTACGCATAAACGGCTGGACAGCTTTGTATAAAATTTATCAACAATTAGAATATTTTCTGGATTATGCGCATGATATTTTATATCAAAGCATCCCATGCGATATACAAGAAACCGGAATCGATATCAAAAACTTGCTCGATATCGTAATCGAGAGCGATAGCGCGATTAGTGACCGCGATAGTGAGACAGCTCGGGCTCTGTCTTATTTTCGAGAACAAAACAGAGCCCGAGCTAACTGTGAAACCGGAACTGGATAGCAAGATCAGGTTGGTATCAATGATAGCGAGATTGCTCGATACATAAAATAAGGAATTGTTTACATATGTCCACGCGGGAGGAGCAGCGGGCGAAAGTAGTTGCTTATCTTAATAGGCGTATATGTCCTGTAAGCAATAGTGCACAAAAAGCGATTGGGATATTATACCTATGTAGCGAAAATTTATAGAACGCCATATTGTTCTCTATGTATGTTAATACTATTAAACAGGCAGCTGACATTTTGTAATGTTGCAAATATGATAACACTTTCATAATATAATTGTTATATATTTCTCAGAATATTGTTTTTTTTACAAATAAGTAAAAAGTTTAATATGCCTGAACATATAAAATAATTGTGGTATGTTGGGGTATATCACTTCAGTGAGTGGGGACAAGTTGCAGGTTACGCGCGACATCGAGAGCAATTGGTAACGGTTAAAAATTAACAGTTTCCACTTTCGCCGACAGGTGGCGGTGGTCGCGGACCGCGCGCTGCTGGCCGTCTTCGTGCTGGTCACCACCATCGCGACGGCCGCCATTCTGCTGCCCCAACTCAAAAACCTGCACGTCGGAAACACGCCCCTAAAGCGGCAGATGTAGAGTTCATCTTTTCTTGGCGCGGGCATACGACGGCGAACCGACGAGACGCGAGCTCCGGCGTATCGACCGTCTAGGAATGAAACGACCTTAAACTTCTTCGATGAGAAAGTTATCGAATAATAAGCTGAATCGTTAATTTTAAGTGAACTCCTCGAGATGTAAAATTAAAGTGTATAAAGTAGTTATGAACTTTTAGATATGACGCGTTGTTCCGGCACGATAAATATTCCCAGTCTCATTAATTTGACATACTGTTACTATTAAAAATGAACCTTTTAATGATCGAGTTAAAAGAAATGTGAAATCGAATCGTTTACAAAAAAAAAAACGAAATATGTACGGAGGGGATTTCGCATTTTCGACTTTTGGTATAAGCGAAAAATTACATGATACAAAAAATATATATATATATTTTCATTACTTCTCCGAAATTGATAAAATAGCATAGGACTAGTTTAAAAGCAATAATAAATAAAATGTAATAGTAAATAGTAAGTAATAGTCTAAGATCCGGCATTTAAAAATATACCTTATTCTATTAATTGAATAAAACAATGTTTTAGGGGTTAAAACAATATTTTTTTTGTAAATAATTAATTATAATAATCTCTGCCACCGCAGTAATGCTGCTATAAACATTAATTATTTAATTAATAACTATTTTTTACGATTTGTTCGTTCTCATTTTAACTGCATATCGCAACTACAAAATCTTCAAATGTCAAGATATTGGTACAACAGGCAACGACCTTTATGACTACTGTAATCACCTGCAGCCAGGTGTAAACAGGTAGATAAACTTTATTCAATCAAGAGATAAAGGTAGATATTTTTAATGCCGGATCTTAAACTACGACATGCGTGCGACTAACGATTACATTGAATAATTAAGATGTCTCAATAAGTTTATTCAATTTCCATTTAATGAAATGAGTAAACTATAATGAATGTCCTTTGGTAGACGAAAAAAATTTAGTTTTCAAACTAAATTCGAATACTTAGGTTATAATATTTCAACGCAAATAGTCACCTGGCACAAGGCAAATTAAAAAGAGCGTGAGAAAGAAATTATTAGCACACTCGTCTCTTATTCAAAGACTCTTATTCTTTGAAAGTTGTCTGGGATGCTGACAATTTTCCATGAAATAAATAAGACCTTTCTTTCTCGTTATAATTATTATTTGTCGACTGTTGCTACATAGTCTTAGACGCGTCGTCACTTTATATAAAACAAGTGTTCTAAAAAATTGGCCAGCGCTGATTGTTTGCGACTCGGACTTTCGTCTTCTTAGTTGTATTGCCATCAAGGGCATTAGACCCTCTTCTGTGACAAAAAGCATATTAGACGCTTACCTACAATATGCAGTAATATGCATAATAAGTCACTTTTGTTTTTTCGTGAAGATACACCTTTTACATCAGAAGCCTAAACACAATATGGGCACAGCATGTAGAAAAACCCCACATGGCAAATACAGTCCCGTTGTTAATTATATTGCAGCATTATGCAACTGATCCGACACTTGGAAGTGATTATTACTAAGTGTCAATTTTGCGACAACAAATTGAGGTGCCATTTGTGCACCGCGTATGCTACTATCGGCCCTTCTTACTCGTGGACGTTCACGCAGTTATTTCCATTTCATATGCCAAAACATGTGCCATAGTATATAATATTGTCAATTAATGTGTTAATTTAAGCTATCTCTTAATGTATATAAGCGCAATAGAAATTAAGTGAGGATAGATGTCGTGCGGAAATCAAATTTCAAACATGTAAATACGTAACAACATTTATAGTATCTCTTACCGGAAATGTTAATTGAGTAGTGTTCGGTAACTGGCTGACAGAATGTACTTATAAAATCGATGGTAGTTTACAGTGTGAGTAAATACTGACAGCTTTCTTTTGTGAAATCAGTGAATGAAAATAGTTCTATTTATCAAAAATCTTTTCCTGCATAATCAGGTATTAAGTACCTTCATAAATTGTATGCACATAAGGCAAAGGACTACCGTATTCACGCTAATATTGCAGATATTCAAAATTCAATACGGAATAGGTAAAATTACCTATTTGTTCATTTTATGCGGTTTATGAGTGTGTGTATATAATTATTTACATATGAATTGTCCTCACAAGCGCGATTGAAAATGAAGAATGGCAAGACATCGTCTTATGAATTATTAAAAGTCAAAGTTTGTAGATAATATTGAATAGTTTAAATTTTTGTTGCGAAAAAATCGGAATTAATTCATTTTATATAATCGTCAAAACATAATTCGATGGCCTCACTTGTGCCTATCTCACAAACCTGCCTGTCTCACAAACCTGTTCTTGTTACGAATCTGTCCACGTCACATGCCTGTCTATCTCAAAAACCTGCCTATCTCACAAACCTGCCTATCTCGCAAACCTGTTCTTGTTACGAATCTGTCCACGTCACATGCCTGTCTATCTCAAAAACCTGCCTATCTCACAAACCTGTTATTGTTAGGAATCTGTCCACGTCACACGCCTGCCTATCTCACAAACCTGCCTATCTCATGAACCGGTTCATATAATGAATGTATCCATGTCACATACCTGCCTATCTCACGAACCTATTCTTGTTACGAATCTGTCCACGTCACATGCCTGCCTATCTCACAAACCTGTTCTTGTTACGAATCTGTCCACGTCACATGCCTGCCTATCTCACAAACCTGTCTATCTCACAAACCTGTTTTTGTTACGAATCTGTCCACGTCACATGCCTGCCTATCTCACAAACCTGCCTATCTCACAAACCTGTTCATGTTACGAATCTGTCCATGTCACATACCTGCCTATGTCAAGAACCGGTTCATATAACGAACGTGTTCACGTCACGAACTTACCCTTAACTTGTTCATGTTACGAGGCTATCCATATCACACATCAGCTCATGTCACGAACTTGTCCATGTTATGAGCCTAATCATGTCACGAACCTACGTATGTTACGAACTTGCCTATGTCACGAATCTATCTATATCACGAACTTGTCCATGTCAGAAACTCATCCACCTCAAGAATTTAATCTATGTCACAAAGTTATCCACATCACGAATCTGTCCATATCAATAACTCATCCTATCCATTTCAGAAACCTGTCCATGAAACACGCAGTCCATAAATGTGCACAATTAAATCACTACATCGTTTGCGTATTCACTTTGACGACACTAAATCGTTATAAATCTACTGTTGCCATAATTCGTCTATCTAAATTTATAATATAATAAAATCGATCGTGAGGCTTTTTCACACGTTGATTACGCATATCTAGCAAACGCCCGTAGATAATTATTCAAATCACAATATTCGGCTAACTCAATTCGGCCCTTCGACGTGTACGTCAGGCCCGCCGCCGCGTCCCGGCCTGACGTTAATGAACGCAAATTATTCCGCGTAGGTTTTTTCTCGTTTTTCGCCATTTTCACGGAATGTTCGGGAACTTTTATCGACGCTTTAAATTTACGGTTTGAAGGTAATAGAAATTTTCACGGCTTACTTAAAGTTTGAAAGTGGGGGTGCAGTTTGCTAGACTTATCATCTCGTAATTTGTAGGTTAGTGGATTGCGACTAGAAAAAAATAATAACTACCTATGTAATAATATTTTATTTTCTTGTATTGATTAAAAAAAAAATAATTGTTAATAACAAAAAAATACCCATTAAATATCAATAACACGCTCAATGTAATTCACCTTAACCGCAAGTTTACGGCTACTGAAAATATAATAATACAATTATTTGATAAAATAAAACTAAATTTAACATGTGTATATGGTGCTATAGTACAATGACCTCACTTTTCCATACTCTTCACCCTATCCAACTGACAATCTCTTTTAAATATTCATATTTTTATTAACTTTCGTAATTACCTAAAAAATAAACGTCACTTTATAGTTTTTTATTATATAAATACAATTTAATTATGGGAATTAAAAAAAATAATCTACAATTCTAATAAACCTTTGGGTTTGTTACTTTCTCTTAATAACTAATATGGTCCGCAAAAATATGTATGTGGATGAATACATTGTAACATTAAAGACCTACGACTTAGAAGTGAACGTCGATTATAGTACTCAGTCTAATAAAAGTATTTTAAGCTTGACACTCTAAATCTAGATATAAGCGCCACATACAGAAGATTGTTAGATGCGTCAAAGTGTAATATTTAACTGTGGCACCTTTTTTGTTGCGATCAAATATGTTTACGTTTAATTACATCACATGAATATTAAACGTCAGATGACGCTGTCAAGGAAAATGATCGAGGACCGAGCTCGTCGTCGGTTATCCGGCCGATAAAATTAATCGTATCGAGATGTAACCAAATGGATGCGACTTAGTGTATTCCGTGCTCAAAGTTGTTTAAGTGATATTAATAAAGTCGTATTATATCCGGGTTTGTGTATCGAATATCGACAGCGGTCGAAAGGAGCATTGTTTCTTAGAAGAATGATACAATTGTACATTTACTTTAAGGCTATTTATAAAATAAAGTTACACTACGATCGTGTCTATGCTTTTTCATGTTCACGTCTAGAACCAAATAGTCAAATACGCTAGAGGAACAAAATTAAACTACTTGCTTATGAACACTTGACGGTCTTACACGAATATTCCTAAGTTTAATTGTCGTAAGTATGAAATAAAAAATTACCAGCTTTTATCTACGTCTCTATCTGTATAGATAGAAAATCTCGATCGAAATTTTGTCTCTATTAAAACTTCCTTCATAACTTTAAAGGTTAGGTTACACTTAAAATTTATGGAATTATCCACTTAGAAACTGTTGAAAAATATATATTTAAATTTTAAAGATGAATCTTGTTGCAAATCTTATTATATATATTACATTTATCTGTCACTTGTTTTTACAAATTGACAGCAAAAAGAAAATTGTTTTTTTTAACATGAACCCTAATTTAACGCTAGAAAATTTCTGTGCAATGATTTTTTATGACTTTCATTGACATTTAAGCCAAAAAAAATATCAGACTTTGGTTGGTCTTTCATGATAAATATCCATTCCTTTCCACTGTTTGTGACAGATTAGTGAGTGTTCAAATGTGGTCACATTAATCTGATTGACGATCTGCACGAAGGACGTTATTCTACGATGACGACCGACGATAACATCTGTGTTGTGCAGGTCATGATAGGAACTCACAAAAAACTGACCTACCAGCAGAACTATCTTAGGCATCAGTACGAGTCAAGTGCACAAAATCCGTCATGAATATTTAGCAGTCAGAAAGCTTTGTACTCGGTGGATGTTTTATAATTTGATCGACGCTGAAAAACTCCGTCGTATTAATTGGTGCCGGCAAATGGTGCGAAGATTTGGCCGTGGCAATTCAAATGCTGAATACGACTTGGTTACAGATGACGAAAGCTGGATTTACTGTTACAATCCCGAAACCAAAAGACAGTCTGCTCAGTAGGTATTTCCTTTCAAAGAGTTGCCTACTAAAGAAAAACGAGATCAAAGCATCACAAAAAAGATGGTGGCCTCTTTCTTTGGAATGACAGACAGGTCATTATGTAACAATTGTTTTAGAAGATTAAAGAACAGTCACTGCAACTTGGTACACTAATTATAGTTTGCCTTTTGTTTTGAAAAAAACTTTGAGAAAAACAACCTCCCACTGAGATTCTCTTTCATCATGATAAAGACTCACAATACACCGTCAGACAAATAACTAAAAAGGTTACATTAGGTATAGAAATACTGTCTCACCCGTTTTATAGCCCCGACTTTTTAAAATAAAATAAAAACTTCGAAGAAAATTGTTCACGGACGCCGAGGAAGCAGTGGCTTCATATGAAAAGCCCCTAAGAGCGAGTGGGCAAAGTGTTTCTCTCAGTGGTTCCATCGAATACAGCGATGTATTGATCTCAACGGACACTATTTTGAAAAATGAAAATAACTTGCATGTTTGTATAGATTTTGATTTTCTAAGGACTTTCAGATTGACGCACGTAGAGCCAAACCTGTGGTTAAACGTGGCTGCTTGCTGTACGTCATGTCTAAAAATGGGTCGGTCCGATCAGTGAAATATCACACACTCAGATAATGTAGACGTGAAGTAGCAGCTTCCATTGTTGCATTTCGGCCAGTGAATGAGAGGTCTGACTGCCCACTCCCCAATAGGCCAGTGAATGAGAGTCCGACAGCCCACTCCCCTACAGATATATAATTTTCTGAAACGCTCGACAACACACTAATGACTCCTCTGGCGTTGAGAATGTCCATGAGCGGTACTAACTGAGTAAAGGCCATAAAAATCATGAAAAACCAAACAGTTTGCAATGAAAGGTAAAGTACTTTTACAGTTTCAGTCTTAATAATCCGATGAAAATAGACATTCAAGCGCACGAATAACACCGTCATAAAGAAAATGTAAAAAGTCGCCATCGATCGCGAGCAGGCATAAAATTTATTCACGGTCAAAGTTTACAAATATGAGTTTTTCGCATTTTTCAGCGAAACGGTCAGATTTGTCATAAAAATAGGCCAAACAAAAATAATAGATCGTGTCATTATACTACTATATACATAAAAATTATTTCTTTCGGTGGCCTACTCCCTTCTCCCTTCCATTAACTCGTTTGCCTCTCCGTTAGATATCCTATTTCCTCTCAACAGACGGGCAGTATACTTGTGACTTCTTTGGTGTTGCGAATATGCATGGGCGGTGGTGGCCTATCATTTTCTGAGGGCTCGCCTGCTCGGTTTCCTTTCGAATATGCTATAGAAAAAACTGACCTTGGGGCCATTATCAATCCCAAACTCCATCCTATTCTCAATTCTAATCTTTCATCTTTATCCACTCTTTCTTACCTTCGTTCTCAATATTTCTCTCACTTCTACTCTTGCTTTTCCATTCCATATCTTCCTCTTCACCTGTCATTTTTCCCCTAATGCTTTATACTCATTCCTTTCTCCTTCTTTCCCTCTCCCTACCCATCTCACTCTGTAACCAAATCAAGCAAACATGGCTGACAAAATAAAATCAGTCATTAAAATTAATGTATTATACGACTTCCGCATAATTTTTGGTCGAAATATATAGTTGATATGATGCATTTTATCAGCATAATAATTTTCATTAAAACTGATATAGCCATTATCATTATGATGAATTATTAGAAATCAATCAGAAAAACACACAGACAGTAATTTGTATTTTACGCGACAATGTTTTTCCTATTAGTGTACCAAGTATTATCAAAATTAATTAGGGTCAAATTATAAAAAGACATACTATACAGACAGACAGACATAGAGTATCTGACTTATGAATCATATATCATCATCGCATTATAATACGAATTTTTTTTTATAATGCGAATAATGCATTATAATAATGCATTTTAATGCGAAACAAAATTTTATTAAAATTGATATTGTTAGACATGCAAAAAGTAGCTTGTCTTTTCTCACTATTCAAACTATGTCTTTACGAAATTCATCAGAATCTGTTAAGTGGCTTAGCTGTGGCAAACAGAAAGAATGACTTTCAAATTTACGTTACTTACTAATATGAATCAATACCGATGGACACCATCTTTATTTAAGAATGTCAGTTTCGTCTTTCAGATTTTCGTCCATATTTTCACCGGTCTAATTTTGTGTATTTACGGATAATTATATTTACTACTAGCTTTCCACCCGCGGCTTCACCCGTATGGAGATAGCATGTATTCCTTTGTAATTGCTGTGAATTCAAATCTCGAACCGGCTTCCTATTCTGATTATTGCATTGATCCTCATTACGATTCCGATCACGCCACTGATTCCAGTTCCGTTTCCATACTCCAATTGACCCTGATTCATTTTCAGTTTTAATCCCGCGACCTTATTATCTAAAAGAAATCGATTTCTGATTTCGCATGATTTTAAAATTATTTTAATAATTCCCAGGTTGATATTTCAAAATGCTATTTGTCTTTCTATTAACAGTATTGCCTCTACAATGAAATCACTAAATTATCATAATGGAAATTAATCGCATATTTGAATTCAAAAACCGTTAGGGATCGCGATTTCACAATTATTCCAAAATTACGCTCTCAAGCCGAAGACTGGTCTATAGCGATTCTCAAGCGATTTACAATCGATTTTTCGTCATTCGTATAAAGTGAATAATATTCTTTTTATGTAAGTCGTTAGATTAAATAAAATCTTTGTACATTTATCAAGGACCTATAACATTGTAATAATATGGTATAATTGGACTGATCTGATGATGAAGCCTGAAGGTAGGCACAGAAATCCCATAACGGAATAAAATATCCTAGTCGTGTTTGAGCTTGTCAAAGTTGTTTTGAGATGTATTCTCACCCATGAATGATTTTCAAGGTCTAATAATGGAGCCGGAAGGTAAGCACTAACACTCCATAATAGAACAATATAGCCCGGCCTTATTTGGGCTTAATGGAATTTTTTAAGTGTACTTTGACCATAATTGTCTTTCAGGGTCTGATGATGGAGCCAGAAGGTAAACACAGGAACTCCATAATGAAACCACGTGTCCTAGCCGTGTTTGGTCTTGTAGAAATCGTCTTGAGATGTACTTTGACCATGAACGATTTTCAGGATCTGATGATGCAGCCGGAAGGTAGGCACTAGTACTCTATAATAGATCAACGTATCCAACCGGTGTTCGCGGTTGTTGGAATTTTCTTAGAATGCACTTTAACCGTGATTGGTTTCCAGGGTCTGATAATGGAACCGGACTACTTTTATAATGAAACAACGAAGCGTGATCGTGTTTGGACTTGTTGATATTGTCGTGGAATACACTTTGACCATGATCGGCTTTTAGGGTGTGATAACGGAGCTGGATGTTTGGAAGCTCTATCTTCAGACCCTAAAAGCCAATTATGGCCAAAGTGCACTTAAAAAATTATATTAAAAACATGTACGACTAGGTTACGTTGTTCTATAATAGAGTACTAGTGCTTGCCTTCCGGCTCCATCATCAAACCCTGAAACTCACTCATGGTGGAGAGTACATCTCAAGACAACTCTAACAAGCTCAAACACGACTAGGATATGTTATTCCGTTATAGAGTTCCTATACCTACCTTCTGGCTCCATCATCAGATCAGTTCCAATTATACCATATCGTACAGTCATCGGTCCTCGATAAATGTACAAAGTTTTAATTTAATCTAACGCTTCAAAGTCGCTCAAAATTGCGTACAAGAATAACATTTTTTTTATACCCAACAATTTTGACTTGCAAATCGATTCCGAAATCGCAATCGATTTCTACTTTTACGTAATAAGGCTCCGTTTCGACTCTCGATCCTGCTCCCCGCCTTGCTTTCAATTTAGTTTCCGCTACCGGTCATATGGACGAAGGCAAGGCTAACGCTAGTGTCAAAATAAATTTGCAATTTTGAACAAACGTTTTTTATACGTACAGAGTATATATTACATTAAAACATAATTAATATTACACCTTTTCAGAATAGTTTTACACATTTTTTTTATATTTATTAGTTTTCTCAAAAGTGAAACAGAGAAAATTGTCTTATCTGCAAAAATTAATTTAAGTTTTATATATTTTCATTATATGTGTCTCGATTGATTCATTCCAACGATTCATACCAACCAACATTATGTCTTAGATAAATATTCGAGCGTTAACGTACCTTCTATAAAACATCAACTTTTAAGATCCGGCCAAGCCGGACACGAACTTCATGCTTTTCAACTCTCAGTGAATCTTTGATTTTAATGGTACTTATTCCCTCATATGTTTCAAAATATAAACAACTCGAAATAGAAAGTCAAATTACCTGCTTCAAGATACTTTGGTGAGTATATAAAGAGATTTTATTCTCTTTGGATAACAATGCAATGTAACAGCACTTTCCGACGTGAGTATATGAATGTATAAACCGGTTTATTATTTTCAACAATTACAAGTTTATTGTACTTATTCGGTCGAAATCACTAAACAGAAAGGCCTTTATGGATAGAGAAACTAAGCAATTATTTGATGAAGAAATCAACGATCTATCGACGGCTATGTACAATATTAATAGTCCACGCAATGACAAACCAAATTTCTAAACATAAAATGTTTACCATAAAAAAAAGAGTGAAAGAAACATGTCGGACTGATCCTACTACATAAGAATGCAACCTATTGTTACATAAATAGATGGCACATTGCGGTATCTTCCTCTGTTCCAGGAGTTCAAGCTGACCTTCAGCTATCTGCGTCATATAGAAATTGCTACCTTGTGATACTTTTCTTTATTTAATTTGAATTACTTTCCAGGCTTATAAAGAAATATCTTAAAAATGAGAACACAGTGATACCTACCAAATTCCTTCTACAATATGGTGTTTTTTGTAGCAACAAAATATTTTTTCTGACAGTTGAGCTGTTTTATTTCAACGTGTCTGCTTTCTTTAAAATGTAGTTAATATTTTATTTGCTACCAAAATATATGTTCAGTGAAATAACCTCCTACATTTTAAAACAACACTGGTTCGGGTCAAGATTTTCTCTATAATACAATGACAGATTTATAAACAGACTCAAACAATACAACATTCTACAAGTACTAAATTGGCCGTGCAAGACCATACATGATATGATCCAGCGACCGTATTTATTAATCGCAATTAATATTGTGATAAATAATTAAATTATAGATATACATCTATTATACAACCCTCGTAACATCTACACCAATAAATTAATGCACCGGCGCTTTAATTTTATAATATGTGGGGCGCACTATAAGTTTCTGGAACTGGTCACTTATGTAAACAATATTTAAAAAGTAATTACTACATTTGAAAATAGAATTCTTTAGCTGTAGACTACTGCTGTTCGTTTCATCTAATTGTCAATTGTTTTTACATTATGTCGTCATTATAAAAATAGAGTATCTTAATCACTACCTTAATAATCAAAAAGTCGTAAAAATTTTTGTAGTATGATTTTCTATGTTTTAAGCGTAATTTGACAGCTTAGCAGAGCATCGCTTGGCTTCGAACTACTTTTGGCGATAAATCACCGTGCAAGACGACTATTTAACGTAAAACTGGTTTGTGGAATTCAACGTAAAACTGGTTTGTGGAATTCAAGCGCGGTCGTATTAACCTCAGTGACAAATTTCATGATGGTCGCCCGTCCACTGCTGTGAACAACAAAAACATCGATGCTGTGCCAAGATCAAACAGACAGATATGTCTACCAATGAGATTTGGGCATCCTTATAAGTCAAATACAATCAATCATACAAAATATTTGGGTATAAAAAGCTGTGCTCGCTGCGTCTTCCACACAGTTTGACCGAGGCTCAAAAAACATGCTTACTAGATTCAAGGAAGAGGCGTCAAATTTTGTCGACATAGTAACAGGTAACAAAACATGGATTTGTTGCTACGATCCCAAAACTAAGCAGCAATCGGTCGTATGAGTCTTTCGATATGAGCCAAAAACAACCAAAGTTTCGCGCAAGCAAAGTGCATCTCAGAGGATGATTGATTCGTTTTTAATAAACTGGGCAATGGTTTCCGTTGCTTTGGAGAATTGTCGTACCATTACTTGATTGGTATACGACCATTTGTTTGTCGGAAGTTATTGACGAACTCCATAAAAATAACCGTAAGCGTCGTATTATCTTACACCATTATAATGCCAGTTCCCACACGGCCAAACATACAAATAAATTTTTGAAAGATAAAACGTAGAATTTATGAGCAAATCTGTATACAATCCCAACTCGGTACCTCGTGACTTTTTTTTTGCAAAAATCAAGAACCAATTACTCGATCAACGATTTTCATCACCAAAAGGGGTTATCGGAAAGTAAGGAAAATAAGTTTCCAAAATATGTTACCAGGGAAGAGTGGCATAAAAATTTTCGAAATTGATTTATTCGTATGAAAAAATGTATTTACGTAACTCTTTGAAACAATAAATTATCTTTTGACTATTTATAATATTTTTTTCTCGTTCGTTCCACAAATTTTCAGTGCACCCAAGTACCACTGTCGCTCGCCGTACAAAAGTTCAATAAACGTTAAAATGTTGTCAAATGTATTCCTAATTATTTTAGACCATTTAAGAAGTACAACAGCACCAAAGAAATTAACTTTGATCGATATTCGATTTATGGATAATTTAAGTTCAATTATTTTCTAGATTTTCAAAAGATAATCCAATCATGCCTACTTTCGTGAGTCTTGAAGAAAAATAATCATTATAGTTTAATTACACGTGCTTAAAAAGGTTTTGTTCTATGAATGAGGAATAGTTTTTACGACGACTTGCCAAAATTCTTCCTTGAACAATGAAAATAAGAGACATATACTAAATAGAATTCAGCTGTAGACTACTTTTTTCATCTAAATTGCATAATTTTACATTATGTCCTTATAAAAAGAGTACTTTTAGCTCATTTACCAAAGTAAAATAAAATAAAAAAAACATTGTCTAAATTATAAAAATGTATTAATTCCAACAAAACAGAGCATCGCTTTTTCGAACTACTTTGACGATAAATCACAAGTGTTCAATAATAAAAATCTAGTTATTGCATATGCATTCAATTCAAGTGCCTATTATGAGGTTATAAAAAATTTAGTATGTATTGCACAAACCTCATAGCAATGCTCTGTACATAGCAATTATGTACTAATAAACCGATCAGATGTTAGAGACGAAAGTTTGCCAAGGAAACTGCTCACTTGTCGACGTGTTCCACCGTGCATAAGCTACTTAAATTCGACTCGATAACTCCCAATGTGTCACAGGAGCTCCACCATCTTATCCGAGATTTATAGAATTTCGAGGACTGAATTAGCGCTGTTTAGTCCATGGCGCACAACATGCTTTTTTTACTGTGGTGGCTAAATATGCTGCGCGAGCGCCACACCATCCTAACCAAATCAAATTTCGTAATGAAGGAGTGAATGTAATCAAAGAGATTGAAGATGATCAATCACCAGCGCTTAGCCCTTTAAACACGACCGCATATAGTTGTGTAAGAGGATCTTTAGAAGGGATAACCGTTTATACTTTATGGTAATGTGAATATTTATATTAGTTTTAGTAAGTTAGTATGCTAGAATTAGTATATGAACAATAATAGTTGTTGAAAAAATGGATATTAAAAAACTGAGTAAATTAAGAAAATGAAGAAAATCCTTTTATTGTCGCGAAAGCCGTGCATTTCGCACTATAAAATAACTTTTCCATCACATTGCCGTACCTACCTACAATAAGCTATGAAACTTTAAACTGTGACAAAAATCACTCCTTTGACGTTGCAGGTGTTCATGGGCGTCGGTGACCGTGTACTTTCCGATGGCCCGTATTTTTGACCTTTATAATCCAATAAAAAAAGTCTGTCCACACTTTATTCACAATTTTCGGTATTACTAATGAAACTTATTCTATCACACCTTTCTTTTCCATTTTTGTAGTCCAATATATAGAGAGAAAGGAGTAGTTATCTCTACAAAGAAACATGTTATGTGCGAAACTCTTAAATAGAAATTCCGATTCTCAAGTGGCTAATTACTGGCATTGATTATCTTACACGTCTTCTAATTCTGATTCTGTGCGTACGTACAATAACCCATGACATTGCTGCATTCGACCAAAGCAGTGAAACCAGATCGTCTATATTTTCCGAGTCGATGCTGATCGAACTAATTACTTGTTAGATATAAAGCGCGGTTTACGAGCCCCCGCGACGTGCAAGCTCCGCTTTGATAGTTTTCTGCGCAATAAACTCTGAACACACAATTTATTGGTAATCATCGCAAAAAAAAAATGTGTTTATTCCTGTACCGACCGACGTATACACGTTTAGACATTTACTGCGAGCTGAATGTGAGCCGTCAATCTAGACACATCCGATGCTCCCAAGTGAATCCCTGTGGTCACGAATGGACTGCGACACGCTTAAAATATTCTTAATACCCACAGCCTCGATATCTTTTGTCCGATTCTTATCATTATAAAAAAAAAGCATAACACTGCTTGTCCGTTTTCTTCTTTATTTACTTTATTGGTGCACTGCAGATCAGTAGCATTAATTATTAACCTGGTAATAGCATTGAGGACATCCTGCATTTCTGTGTAACTAAACTCCCTCGGAAACGTGTATTGAATAACGTAGAGATAAAGTTTTATCTACAAATAGTAGATCTCTGAGACAAGTCTCGGATTGCGTTAGATTTAACGCAATTCAAAACATGCAACGTACACATGAAATTAATAATATAATAATATTAACTCACGCCTATTTTCCAGAACGGTACGCAGATACTATAAATTTCCACATGGTACGAGCTTTGCATATCTCTCTCGCCATCACCGACATCCATTAATCTTTTCATGCAAATGATTTCGAGTGCTAAAAATTTGGCCCTTTTTTAAAGTTCCTCCAATATGGTCTACATAGAATTTTCTAGGGCAACCCTTACCAACCTTTCCATCACGCATATTCTCATTTGTTTTCTATCTAAAGAATATAGCTATAAGTGTTATTTCTTGTTTTGGGATAACCTCCCTTAATATTAGGTGTAACATGGCATTCTTAGATTTCAGCATATAAAGTATTGTTCGATTTCCTGGTCATTTAAGGAGTAAAACGGAACTAGCTTTTGCTCAATTTCCCAGTCATTTAGAGAATAAAACGGAACTATCTCTATAAAAAGTTTAAATGACAAACCATAGATAAACTTTACAAAAAGAGAGCGACGTACTTCCTTTTTTTAAAAAGTACTATTACTGTAGCTGTACTACTACATCAATGTGTGACCGTAACATAATTCATAAAGTTATTAATATATAATGGGCATCCTTAGGAATAGCCTACAGAGTGCAGCGTTTTTCAGATTTTTGTAAATAAAAATGAATCGGTTATTTAGTACACATAGTTACTATAACATCATAAAGCTACTTCGAAAAATCGTTACCCTATGTCCTTTCTATTCATTTTAATTTTCTCTCAGACGGAATTCCACTTTCCACCGCAACAATATATTAGTTGACAGTTATCCTAATTTGCAAATGTTCCAGACAAACAGCTGCTCGGTTTGGACTGAACGTTGAGCCATTAACGGAATGACAACTGTAATTCGTCTTCCGTCGTCTAGTGATAGGTACACGCTGTCATTGCTAACTGCTTATAGATATTTAGTGCTGCGAATCGCCATTTTGACTTACAATATAGAATATTATCGTTGTAATACCACAGATGATCAATCGTTCGTAAAACATTTATAAACTGGCAATGCTTTCGGAAAAAATATAACGGTCTTAGTTTGCGAAACGTTTTAATTGTCAAATCATATTATGTCCATGTTCATCCACAGTATATAGTATAATATGTAATAATGTACATTAATTAATATTTTTCACATTGGGATAAATCTCCTAGAAAGGGCCGATTAAAGTGATCGATTCTCCGCCTTGGTGACAATTGGTGACAACATTGGTGGGTTGAAACAAATCTCAAATTGGCACAGTTAAGCGAAAAAAAACGAAGTCAAAAAATAGGCAATATCGTTGTCTAAATATCAGATTCCTGCTTAAAAAATATTTACCTGTCTAATTAGCTGCGCGAATCTTCAACGGAACTTTCCAAATATTTTCGAAAACAAGGATTATCAAGAGATAAACAGTAAAGAGAATGAAAATGTTATTTATACTTCTTGTGACCTGACTATTTTTAAAATTAAAAACGAAAATCTCTATCAAAACAAAATAAACGTTCTCCTTCCCGTCCCTCCGCCCTCCCTTCCTACAAAATCCATCAAAGGCGGCTGTCAACGTCGTACTCCCAAACGGGGACCGACCTGTAGCTGTACAGCAGTCTGTCGACCCAGTTTAAATCTCCGCGAGCGGAGGGGCTCCGGCGCCGGCCTTGGAGGTCACGTCGCGGCGGATTCGCGAACGGGGTGCAAGGTCGCGGGGCTAAATCCAAACGAACGTATTGAAAATAGACGAGGCGAGCTCATCTGTGTTGTTGCGGAAGGGCTCTGATTTTTAAGAAGTATTCATTTAAACTATCTGCCCTTAATGTTCCTCGGAAAGGATACAAAAAAGAGGGACGTTTCGATTACGGTTGAAAAAACAGCAAAGTATCTAATTTACTTTTTAGACTGCTAAAAAATGGAAAAATAAAACATTAAAACATACTTAATTTGGTTGATGATGACTTAAAGAGGAAATGAATAATCAAAATCTAAATTCTAAATAGGCACGTCATTGCCCTGTTGAAAACATCCAATAGATTCCAATAAGAAATAATTGTGTTGGGACCTAATGTGCTTTTGTTGCTGCAAATCCATATCGATACCCATAAAAACTTTCGAAGGAAAGAAACGAAAGATTTAATGGAATTTATATGTCTACACAGTTCTTATCTGGATTTACATATAGAATAGTTTATTTTTTTCCGATTATGGAATTGTCATTCAAAAGCATTAAAAACATTTTCTATTTCGTATTCAGAAATCCACATTGGTATTTATGTCCGCATGGACTTATGACAAGAACAGATACAAACCTACAGGTAAGGCTCAGATAGGATTCATACAAATAACATTACAATCCCATTAAATTAAATAAAGAAACCTCGCTATGATGGACTTGCATACAGATTCCAAATTTAACTCTATCTGGAATTTTTTTCTTCCAGATAGATTACATATAAGTCATTACAGATTTTATTATTGTCTATGGGACTGTATTGGTTATTTTCCACAGGGTAAAACTCGAAAAAAAAATTTCAGTCGAGTGACGTATTAAAAATAAAATGACAGAATATTGAATACACCAATGTACCTTTGTTTACGGGAACCTAAAAAACCAATAACAAAAAATTAATTAATTTTTACAAATGGTCCAAAATCATGCCCGTTATAAATTTATTTCCCAATTTACTGCCTAATTCAATAGAATCAAAAAAATTGAACGAATGTCGAAAGGCTTATGAAGGCTTGCTACTACATTAAAAAAATCGACAGTTCTGTTAACAATTTAAGAAACTAGGGAAGGTAAAAAAATTGGAAGGTAAACATATGTAGCGCGAGTGTACATGTATGCCGATGCGCGTTGCGTCTATGTTGCACGCTTGTGTGTGCGCGAGTGTGTGTGCATGTATTATATATCTAATATCCTACGATATTTCTTAAAGTTTAAAGCTTACCAGAATTTGAAGCTTAACTGATTTCTTTTTCAAATTTGACCTGCACTGATTCGATTATAATTTTAGTCAAATACTAAATGTCACATTTTGAGTGTTTATCTATACTAATATTATAAACGCGAAAGTTTGTAAGGATGGATGTTTGTTGCTCTTTCACGCAAAAAGTACTGAATGGATTTCGATGACACTGCACAATAATATATAGCTTACACATCAGAATAACACATAGGCTATAATTTATAAAGGTATAGTGTCAATTATTCAAAATATAACGATAAGTGTCAAGTAAGCAGGAAAAAATCTGTTATCTGCGAGCTATTCTGGCGTGTGCCACAAAAACCGTTGAATTACACGTATATAATGTATAATGGAAATGTTTAACTTAAATAGTCCTACAAAAAGCCCGCGACATCATAGGACTATTTAATAATGACATCTTTTATGTGTAAGCCATTATCGCTAAAATAGTGAACCATAAATGCAATAATAATTGATAATTTATTTCTAATGCACATTTGGTAGTAACAAATTGATCCTTATATCAAAATAAATACTTTTATCGCATCTGGTGTTTAAAGTAGATAAACTTTGTCTTTTACACTCCATCATTTGGACAAATATTTGAATAGTTATGACGAATGATAAGCGAGTGCGCGATATTACGATGCGGTCTGGCGGCAAGGTCAGACCATAAAGGTAGCAGGCATAGGTACATTTGAGCACGCAATGTTTTTCCCACGGCCAGCTCTATGTGGCTTGATCACGCGTTTCTAAATCGCAAAATATGCATGTTTATACAGACCAAAATAAATCGTTTAACATAGTTTATAGGAGTATATTGCAGTAGTCACCTATAACTTTTGCACTACCATCAATCATCATATACTTCCGTACCTATCTATCCTGACAAACTATAGCGTTTATAATACCTATAATACATATTAGCGAGTTCATCTTAAAAATACTTAGTTCCAATTTACATACATTACACAATATAATTGTTCGAACACTTATAACTGGAGAATAGCTGGACCGATTTTCATTTTAATTAATAGTGATGTTATGTGTAAACTGAAATGTATAAAAAATCAGTAGGTATGGATTATGTTTATCTTCCAAAAATTTTTAAGCTGTCGCTTTATATTGCTTTAAAAAACATCAGCCATGTAAACGAAATAGCTACGAATATATAAGGGCTATGGTTATATCATCAATGTGTATAAATTGGTCCTATAAAAAAATCCATATGACCAAGATGAAAGAATACATTTTATGCCTACGCGGGCGAAGCCGCGGGCAAAAGCTAGTTTTTAATAATTTTGAAATGGTTAAACCGATTAACTGCAAAATACATTTATTTTGAAAGGATATACGCCCGAGATAGTCCCATAGACACCGAGTCAAGATATGATGATGGGATTCCAGGGAAATCAAGGGAAACCTTCAAATATTATAGGCACGTATAGTGTGTTTGTGCTTTCTCTTTTAGTTATTCAACTTTTTGCGTATGGTAGTTATCACATCATGCTGCTGAACTGATAAAGGAAGCCACAGCGCTCATTAACGATTAGGAGTTAGGGGATAATACTGTGATTTATCGCCAGAAATTACTCTTCAATGGCTAATAATAAAACCTAATTAGAATTAAAACTAAGTTAAAATCAATTACCAATTAATGTACCTACATATTTTCATTCATTCGCATGATTTCAAAGTGACAATCGTAGCAGGAACACATCAGAACCTTTACCGACAACAATAAAAACAGAGTGAATTAATTTTATGTGGAAGCGAATAAGAAGTAATAAGCATGAATTGTAGAACTTTTATATTATAAAGATAAGCATAATTTATGTAGTTTGTACAAGAATGATTTAGTAGTTGCACTCCAACTAAAAAAAATAGTGCGTGGAGTCCCTCCGCGCGGAAGAAGTGAAAATTCGTAATGTGGAAATGAAAATAGGAAGGGGTAGAAATTGATCTTTAGTGAACTCATATTGTTTCTTTAAGACAAACTGTATTAACATTGCTTACAATTTACAATTGATCGCATCTTTTATCATTTTCGAGTGGAGGAATATCCAAATCTATAACATTTACAATAGGATTATGATAACTAAAGTAAGATACGAAGTTTGAATAACCACGCGCATGTGCTTGGGATCTACCGCCTCACTCTCTTTTTCTCTCCTACTTTCTACGTTTGTGTATCTTTTTTTCTCTCTCCCTCTTGCGTTGGAATATTGGACGCTTTTCGTTGCTAACGCTCTCGCTGGCCTGTACAGGTATACTACGCGCATGCGTTCGAATGCCGAGCATTCACTCTCGCTCTATTCTTTCTATTCCCCCTCTCCAGGAATGTTTAACGCAATAGTGCTTTCATACCCCTTCCATGTAGCGTTAAACGTTTAACGCAACCTTGTTGGAAGTCGCATTAGAAGTTTCACTTCAAAATGTAAAGCCCTGGAGCGACCATCGATGGACAATAAATTTGTGATCGGAAATGTTTTCCACTTACTCCGGACAAAAATAAAGGAGATGCCTGGCCGATTTTATTAACCATAGCCTAATCCACGTGTAGAATAGCTAAATTAATTTTAAAATAATTAAAAAACATTTAATAAAACAAGTAACATAGCCTATACATCAGAATAACATGTAGGCTATAATTTATAAAGATCTTGCTGCTAGTCTTGCTAGCAGCTTCGCTTGCATGATCGTTGAACGTATTCTGTACTTAAGCTGACTTGTAATTGATACAACAATGTTAGAGAGAGGTTCAAGTTGTAACATCGGTTCGAAATCGGAATCGAGAGCAGCACGAGGATCAGGATAGAGAAAATCGTTCATAAAAAATATTAGCGGTGTTACGTCTATTCTAGGTGTAAGTATATCAGTGGCGTAGCTACCTAGGGGCTAGGCGGGGCAGTGCCCCGGGGCCCTCAAGCTCAGGGGGCCCTCGAATCCTTACCAGAAATCTCGATCGAACTGAACTTTTGTAAATTTCTCCCATTTTCAAAATAAATAAGACAGGTTGCAATACGACTTTAATCATGACAACTCAGCTGAGAGAAATTCGAAAATTATACCTAAGAAATTCTCCAAAATCCTTTCTGTGGGTTGGCAGTGTTGTCAATTTGACGGATAGCGATATGTTCGTTTTATTATTCATCGATGTGCGTTTTATTGTGAATTCGAGTTAAGATCTTTTTTTCGCGACCGGTTAAAAAATTAATGCTGTATCTGGTCAATATAGTGGTTCAATTTTATTTGATTTTACCACCGTTAAATGCCATAACACTAGCGGCAATAAAATGTTTGCCGGGGATTACCTTGTAGCGTATCATTACGTTTCCCTTTTCTTTTAGTTTTAACGTCGTCAGTGAACAGTAGGTACCTACTGAGCACAATCTAATATTGTATTGTGCAAGTAAATTAGAAAACTAAAATTATGGACAACAAGAAGAAACCCAGTGGTGCATTTAAAAGCAAACAACGCTAAGAAAGAAAAGATATTAAGCAAAAATTGCCCAAAATTGGTAAGTTTTTTAGTCAGCCTTCTTCAAGTACTTCTGGACAAAATATTTCTACTGACAGTGACTCAAAAAATGTGGTAACTGTAGTGTTGGTTGAGAAGCCTACTGAACAAGATTCGACAATTATTGCAGTTGGCGATACCTCCGCCGCCCATCATGTGAACGTGGATGATGTTTACATGGCACGCATAAGAGCGGAGGATTTGGAAGAACCACAGACCTCTACTGTTTTGAAAATATGTACGATAAATCTTCTTATGACTTGGGAAACTTCACGAATAAAATATTAAGTGATAACGAAAAACATCAAATTCTTGATATGGGGCCTTTATATCCTTCAGGACCTTGTCCAACAAACATCAACCAGAATAATAGACATTTTTCAAAATTGTACTACGTTTCAAGTTCTAAATATGGGCCAGTTAATCATTTTTGGTTGTGTTATTCGAAAATACTAGACGCCCTATTGTCAGCCCTGCTGGTTATTTGCTTCACATAGGAATAATGTTTGGTGTATGGGAATTTGGGATTGGAAGCATTTATCAGAAAGAATTAAACAACACAGTTTCTCGAGTGACCATTCAGAAGCATGTGCTGTGTATGAATTTTGGAAAAATGATACTAATACTATCGACAAGGGACTTGAAAATGAAATTCGCAAAGAAGCATCATTTTGGAAAATGGTTCTTCAAAGGTTATTCGATATCATACTTACCCTAGCAAAGAGTTCTTTGGCTTTGAGAGGACATCGAGAAGACTTAAGTCAGGAAGGATATCATGGAAATTTTCTGTCCTTTGTAGAGCTTGTCGCCCAATATGATCACATTCTGTGGCAAGTTTTGGATATGCCCAAAGGTAATAATTATTATTTCTATGTTTTTTATTATTTTATTTTGTTTATAATTATTAACTGTTTAATATCACGACTTTTGAAATTGTGTTTTTTATGTTTTTAGGATCTACAAGATATTTGAGTACAACAATTCAGAATGAAATGATTGAGAGCTTGGGGACCAAACTCGAAACCCATCTACTAGAACAAATTAGGGCGTCACCGTTTTTCGCCATCATAATGGATACGACACAGGACATATCGAAGGTAGATCAGCTAAGCATTGTTGTGAGGTATGCAGTAATAACCAGATCGGAAAATGGACAGCTAATTGAAGTAGAAGTAAAAGAAGTGTTTCTAGGCGTTTATGTAGCTATCAAACATGACGCAGCAGATTTAGTAAACCAAGTAACTACATTATTTATCGACAAAAATATTGATTAAATAAAATGTGTGGGGCAAGGCTATGATGGAGCCAGCGTGATGAGTGGTGTGTATAATGGTGTGCAAAAATATATTAAGGATATCCAGCCTAACGCGGAGTACGTACATTGTGCCATTCATAATTTAAATTTTGTGATAAATGGTGCCGTTAGCAGCTTTGTGGAAATACAGATTTTTTTTGCCACGTTGCAGAATTTGTATAACTTTTTCGGAAACAGCATCAAACGTTGGGATCTATTGTCAAAATTCACTGGCGAATCGGACACCACTTTAAAAAAAATAAATCAGACTAGATAGTCTAGTAGGGTCACTGCGATATCTGCAATAAAACTTCGTTTTTTTGATATTATCAAAGCATTATCATCAATAGTTCTAAAGAGTCCTAATAAAGATGAGCATAAAGAAGCAGAGAGAAATAAAACAAAAATGCTAAACTTTGAGTTCATGTTGCTTTGTGAATTTATACACAGTGTATTGAAAGACATCAATTATGCATCCAAAACTTTACAAAAGTGCGACATCAATTTGGGCGAGGCAAGTAAAGCTTTAGCAGAAACGAAAGGAAAGTTGCAAATTTATAGAAATGATTTCGAATTATTCAAGTGCAAAGCCAGTGAAACTGCAAGAAAATATGATATAGATACCCATTTTCAAGAAAAAAGGCAAAGGAAAGTTAAAAAGCATTTTGATGAATTAGCTGCTGATCACCGATTTCCAAACAGAGAAGAAATATTTAAAGTTGAGATTTTCAATAATGTACTAGACACATTAATAGCTCAACTAAATACACGTTTTACAGGTATAAGTGCAGTGTGTCATATATTTGATTTTCTAACACCTACATTTTTATTACATGTTGACGAAACAACTTTATTACAAAAGTGTGACGAATTCCAAAGAAAATATTCAGATATAATAGGTCCAAATTTTTCACTTCAATTTATTAATATTTACCACCTAGTTGTACCTCAATTAACTCAAACATGGACTGTTCACCAATTATATAAGGAAGTAATGAGCAAATATGGAGTGCTAGAATGCGACCTAACGGAAGTATTTACAGCAATATTAATAATCTTTACAATTCCTGTTACTTATGCAGCAGCTGAAACGTCATTTAGCAATTTAAAAATAATAAAAAATCATTTAAGAAATAGTATTGGCCAAACTCGACTCCAACATTTATCGCTAATAGCAATGAAAACAAAACCGCATCAAGCCTGGATTTAAACGAAGTCATTGATACTTTTGCGCCAACTAAAGCTAGGAAAAGATTGTAAATATAATTGTCATTTAGTCAGTTGGTAGGTCCGACCTTTATATAATAAACTTTTCTATTTCGTTTTATTACCAATACCTACACCAAATATTAATTGTAATTTATGCTGTTACTGTTTAATATTTTTATTGCCTGTTGCAGTGCACAAAAAGCTGATGATAAAGAAGCTTAGCATTTTTTGTGTATTTGTATATTTAATATTTTTACATGATAAAACCTAATCAGTTTAGAAAGCAGTGGGGCCCCATTTTTTTGATTTGCCCCAGGGCCCTTGGTTACCTAGCTACGCCACTGAAGTATATAGGACCTTTTGGTATTATGGAATCGAAACATGATTGAGATCGGGATCGTGGTTGATAAAGTCATCGGTCGATGTGAAAGATGAAAGAATTATATATATATATATATATATATATATATATATATATATATATATATATATATATATATATATATATATATATATATATATCGGACGAAGCCGTGGTTGAACTCTACATGTATTTTGTATAGAACCGGAACCTAGATCGGGACCATAATCGAAAACGAAAACGGAGCCAGGTCTAAAATGGGAAGAAAGGACAACATCTAGAAAACAGTTGACAGCGTGATCTGTCGATATGAGAGGAAAGAATTTATTTGATATCCACGGGGGTGCCGCTGGCAAGTTAGGTAGGTCTACGAGTCTTTATGAAGGACCGAAGTCACGTAACGATTGAACAAAGTAAACGTTATAAATCGACGTGATGATGGTAGATTTCTGACGATGAGTGCCGTGGACGCATTATACTACGTCCACACTGACATCTCTCGGGCTAGTGTTGACATGTGACGAAACTAAATCGCGTCTGAAATGAGTCGTCCAGGGAGATTCTCGGAATGAGGTACTTAACCTTATTCGCCAAATTAACTCCAAAGAAACACAATTTGTTTTACAGATCTGTAGCATCTTTATACTTTATCGACTCACACGTGGACTGCTCTGAATCATTAAACCTTATTCCTGTCGCTTATTTTCGTTATTGTTCCACTAGCCAGAAATGCAGTTACCATATCGATGGCCGACGCAGTTTACCACGGTATACAAAGTGCGTAATTTTTTTCCACATTTACGTAAAACATTGGAATGATTTATCATCAGCGGTGTCAACCACGACAAGGAGCTTTTCGAGAAAAGAGCTTATTCCATTTTAAAAGGCCGGCAATACACAAGTGACTCGTTGACGCCTGTTTTGTTATTTTCAAAACTTTATTCATTCTTTTTGGTAAGATATATTTTTTTCATTTATGTTATACTTTTATCCTACAAATTGTCCGACCACCCGATCTAGTGATACCGCCGCCGCAACAATTTCCCTTAATAATACACTTTCGATAATTATATTTGCAATTCAAAGTGGACTACACAGTTTACAAATTCCTGGAAGTCCTGTTAAGGTCGTATGCCAGAACAATCGCGGCCGTCTCCTAGGAGAAAGCGGATACTTTGGACGTTATCTCGTTTTCTGCTCTTAACTGCTAGTTGTTGATCACATCATATCGTAAAATACGTCTATCGGTCCAACAAATGCTTTGTGGCATTTGCAAATTATCTTTGCGGATCAGTGGGCCGCAAATTCCATCTAAGGAGTGACCTTTGTTTTTTTTATATAATTACGCAAAAACTGTGTTCGGGGTTATAATTTTCAAAAATTTAGAAGTAGGCCTTAACAGACTCCTTTGGGCTCGAGAGCGTGTACCTTAAGCTGATGGTGATCACCTACTCTACAAAAATCTCTTTGAAAATATCGATAGTTATCAGATTCGAATTATCATAATCATTCGAATCTGTTTAATATTAATAATATACGTCGGGCGTACCATAAGTTTCCGGAACTGACCACTTACATAAGCAATATTTAAAAAGTAATTATTACATTTGGAAATGAATGTCTTTGACTGTAAAATACAGTTTGTTTAATTTCCTAATCGTAGAAAATCATACACGCACTTTCTAAGTGTAATTTGACAGCTTAGCAAAACCTCGCTTGGCTTTGAACTGCTATTGGCGATGAAGCACAATACGACTATTTATAACAGGCTTGCAGAATTCAAACATGTCGTGTCATTATCCAAGTACCGAATTTCGTGATAGTCATCCTTCCACCGCTGTGAACAAAACATCGACGCTGTGCGCCGTACGATCGAAACAGAATAGGCATATGACCTATGAGATTCGGGCATCCTTAATTAAATATAGGCAAAATTCAAATACAATTAATCGTACACAAACATATGGGTATGAAAAAGCTGTGCTAGCGGTGGATTCTACACAATTTGACTGAAGCTCAAAAAACGGACCGTGTCGCTTATGTGCAATACATGTTTACCAGTTTCAAGGGGCGTCAAATTTGGTGTAGGACATAGTAAAGGTGTCGAAATATGGATTTATTGCTGTCCTTAAAACAAAGCAGCAATCGACCGTATCGAGTTGAGCCGAAAACAAAGTGATTCGAGTGATTAAGTCTTTTTTTAATAAAAAACACGCAACTTGTTGCTATGGAGAATTGTCATACCGTGAATAGCGATTGGTATACCATTTATTTGACCAAAAGTTATTAACGAATTCCGTAAAAATAACCGTAAACATCGTATCATCTTTCACCACAGTGCCAGTTCTCACACGGTCAAACAAATTTTTGAAGAAGAAAAACGTAAACCTTATGAACAATCCTACATACAATCTCGACCTGGCACCTTGTAACTTTTTTTTCTTCGCAAAAATTAAGAACCAATTAAGCGGTCAACGATTTTAATCACCAGAATAGGCTGTCGAAGAGCATGAAAAACATGTTTCTGAAGTCACCAGGGAGGCGTGGCATAACTGTTTTCAAAATTGGTTTATTCGTACGAAAGAGCATTTATGCTAACGTAGAATGTTTTGAGAAACAATAAGTTCATTTTTGACCATTCATAGTAATTTTCTCTCATTCATTCCGTATATCTTCAGTGCGCAATTTATGCAATATACATAGGTGATATTTGTGTTTGTAAAGCAGGGTCATTAATGAAATTATATAAACAATACTCTTTAATCAACCATCCAATTATACAGGTAATAATAGCACATTATTAGTATATAAATTCAAGAACTATGGAGACGCATTCAGAGAGTAAATAAGTACCCTTTTGGATGACGATCAGATACATGATTGGCACTGAAATAGAGGCAGAGATGGGAAATCAAACTGTAATCAAAATCAGATTCTTTTTTATTGCCATATAGAATTCGGTTTTAGCAATGAAAAGGACGTTTAAGTGAAAAGATTGGGCATTTATTTAAATTACATTACAAATAAAACATCATCCTAGAAAATATTTAAAAAAAAATGAGATTACACCTATTTTTAAGCAAACGTGTTTAATAGCATTATTATCATTAACAATAATTATAATTAAAGTACATACTAAAAACTAGACCAAAATGTACAATTCTTTATGAAGAAATAACACTTCTGCAGACAGCGAACGTATATCTTTTAAGCTCATACAATTTATACAGAAAAGGAGTTCGACTTGACTGAAGTAAATAGATAAGAATCAATCAATCTGAATCAAAATAATCATCTGCAGTGAGGCTAACATTTTTAGTGTGAACTCAATGATGTCCAAGTAAAAAATTGAAATAGCACTACATACAAGTTCCCCTTTTTTAACGGTAAAGAAAATTGTGGGTATATACAAAGCAATGTTTTTCACTTTCATTTTGATTAAAACAGCGTTAAATAAAGGGACAGTCAATTTTTAACTTGGACCTGAGTCCCATCTATAAACATCGCCTTTGGAGGATATTCAAACTTATCGATACTAATATACATTATTGCTAGGCGGTACACCTAGCGTCTAAGTTTAAGAATCAAACATTTTTAAAGTCATCGCCTTCAAATCAATGTACAGTCTGCTGTAACTGACACTTAACTCTTAATAGCTTAAAGTTTAATATACAAGTAGAGTGCACAACTCCAGTTCTCCACACTGCTGCCACTATGAAAGAAAAAAATAAAATCAATTATATTTATATATTAATTACAATTATATTGTCAAAAATCTACTTTCTTTAAGAACATATAACCTAAAATTGTCTTTCTGGACCATGAATCATATTTCATAATTACGTGCAATAGGGAATAAGTTTATGGTATATATTAAATAACTACTTAAAATGTCAATACAAAAAGAACTTTAGAATATTTTTTCAGAATAATACAATAAAAGATATAGTCAACAAACAGATAAAATTGCAAAAATCTCCCATACGTTTAGCCGCAGCGGCGGCGACTGCTACTCGGTCAGTTCGCGCTCGGCCGCGCCGCCGCTCTTGTCCACGATGCAGGAGCGCGCCACTGACGCGAACAGCCTGCATCAAATGCATCATCGTTGAATAGGATAGTTGACACTATTTTCTTTTATTACTACAAAGCACTTCTTACTTTTAAAAAGTTTAGTGTAATCATTCTTTTTTAGATAACTATTACCAAGTACCCAATGTATTGATAAAGTTTTACGACGCCCTATAAAATACTTTTTAAGCTCTGTTTTGTAAGAAAGAGATAGCAAAAAATTTGTTGGTTTATAATTTGTAGCTTCTTTAGAGGATTTTAATTTTCAATCTTTGTTGTCGTATCTGGTCAGAATGCATACTTCATCTTAAAATATATCTTAAAATTTGGTCATTATCATATTAAAATAAATAAATGACTTTGTCGTTTCATGATGAAATGAAATAAATATGTGAAGCTTGTGAAATAGATTGATGATGAATTGATATGTTACACGAAGTTATTCTCTAAAGCAAAATATAATAAAACAGTAAGAGAGAAAGTAAAAGGGATTGAAATAATGAGTAGCATCAAGATAGGATATGTTTTTGTAAAAATCAAAACCTCAATCCGCAGACACAGCCGCGGATAAAGCTGCTAAAATAAAATTTCGAAAATGTTAAAAGCCCACTCTTTCCACCAAATATACTTCCTATCCCTAGCCAAGAATGGCAACGGACTGACGGCTCCTACTGGGTTGCATGTGTCAGTGGGTGGCGATAACCACCTATTTTTTCTGGTAGCTGGCATGCTCGTTTATTGCCTCAAAAATGCTATAACAAAAGCACTTACTTTTCGATTTCGGGCGCGCAGTGCACAAAGTCGTGAGACCAGAATTTATATATGGGGTTTTTTATCAGCTCAATGAAAGTGATGAGCAAGCCCCAAGGGTGCGGGCGGTTCACGATCAGCCGCTCTAACAGCATCCGTGTGATCTGCTCTTGCACAGCTTCAGTGTTTGCTTCGGCGAATAGGTACAGCAAGCAGCAGCTAAAATAGTGTGTGTGGCTGTTGGGGTACCTCAGCTGATTCGCAATTGCATTCAGGAACAAATACCTAAACATAGTTTATTCATATTATTAAAACTACATAGGAACAAATTATAAGTAAATATATACATAAGTTAGTGCTTTTAATGAAGTTTTTTTAAACTAAGATTTCATTTTAGAATTATTTCATGTTACAATTATTTTTTATTCAATAGCATTGTATACCAAGTATACCAAAGTAGTATACCAAAAACATCATAAGAAACAAAAATAGGGTAAAAACAAGTGTTTCAACCAACCTGCCCTCATAGTCAAAATCAACAGTGAAATTTTGAAATATGTCCATGTGTGCGGAATGGGCAATAGTCGACATATTAGGTGTTTGACCCTTCTGGCGGATATGCGCAATGGCCTGCGTGCCCACATAGAGCACTACTGCGTTCATCAGCTGCGAGTTGTACCGACGACCTGGCTCGTTTAAGACCTAATGACAACAAGTGTTTTTCATAGAGAATATGTATTATGTATGTATGCTTTATGCATAACGCTATCCCTTTTATTATGTAATCCCTTCTTCATTATACTTGCAGCAAAAAACCCTTCTATATCTTTATATTTCATTATTAATACACAGATTTACATTTTAAACAAAAATAAAAACATTGCTCTTCACATAATTAACACATGCTCTATATTCATTAACCTAGATCATATATCACATGACATATGGTTGTATTATTAATTAATAAAACAACCATTTATCGGGATATATGTGGAGGATGTGCTTTTACATTTTGGAACTGAATTATCTAAAGCATTGACACAATGAAAGTTTACCTGCATATTACTTCTCAGCTCCGAGAGGAATGTGACAGGCGCACGAGCCTTTAAGTAAGCGTCCAAATCCTTCTTGAACTGCACCGAAGGAATGATCGTGGTGTAGTTGATGACCGCACGCGGCGGCAGAGAGATCTCCGCCAACAAATCCACCTTCAGGTTGGGTGTAAAGGGATCAGGCAGTCTCATATTCCTTGGGAATGCTGACAGTATTAGATTCCTCATCTGGATACAGTTCGGTGGTATTTCGTCGCAGAACCCATAGTGATAGTCGCACAAGAACTCCGGGAAATCATGCAGCAATACCAACAAAACTTTTAGGGTGCCTTTGTAAAGGGCCATTACAGGTGGCGCTAATTCCGTATTGCGAAGGAATGGGTCTAGGAACTTAAATAGATCTATGAGCAGCGTCGAGTACATTCCCCAGCCCTATAACAATAGATTAATTTTATACTATAAGTAATGACATGTATTAAAAGAATATAACAAAATTGAAATTTCTACAAATTACTGATCAAGGCACAGTTCTGAAAAATATATGTGTAGATAGATTAACATGTGATGTTTAAAACATCAAAAAAAGAAATACACCCCAAAGCAATAATTTATCAATTCTTTTCAAAAGTCTGTAACGTTTTAGTAACATTGGAAATAATAAAACAATAATAAGCCCATCCCTTTTAGAGACCTCAATAATTTTTTTTTCTTAAAAGCAGAGATAAAATCTCAATTACTAAAATTGTTTCTGGCTTGTTTAGACAATGCCTCTAGAGAATTGTCAATTGTATTGGTATCCACTAAACAATAACTATAGGATGGAGCTTCATTGACGGATGGTAAGTCCATCATAAAATTGAGCTACTATCGCAACAGTAAACACAAATCGTAAAACTGAACTCATTTTTTGCCTATCATCCTTGTAGGGTACAGATACTTTTCAAATTGTCGCATATTGAAAATGTTAGAATCATGCAGCACACCTCAATGGATTTCGAAACAAATAAATTATTTTATATCGCCATAATTGGAAATGGTCAATTCAATGAATTTATATTGCCAGCTGCTAATGTATATTTATTTATTATCTTTCACAAAATATATTTTAAAGAAGCTTAAAGAATTTATATTTTTCAATGTACACAAAAAATTGAATAGAAAAGTTTTTACCTTGCTCTGATTAGAAAATAATACTTTTACATTTTCATCTTATAATAAAAATTTATAAGAAAATCTTTCCAAAAACAATACAAATTCTATTAAAATAATCAGCCTATATGATATTACTCAAAGCAATGAATAGGGAATCAACTATTAAACTGACAATTGTTTGACATTTTTTTAACAAATTTCAAGTATGTTTATGTCTAACAGCTTATTTGTTGTGAACAATTTTGTGTAAGTTTAGTAAACTTTATTAGAAGGACTAATTATGTTTCAATAACTTACTTTTTGTTGTGGTGTCGCAGCAAGCACCCTATTGATGAATGCTCTGTGCGCTACGATTTCTAGCCAAGCATAGCAGAAACCAGGTGCAGCAGAGGGTCGTATAATGTGTAAGGTATGGCAAAACGCAGTTAGAATCTGTGAAAACAATATGAAAGTTGTAAAACAAAACTTTAATTAGTGTTACATTCATCTGTACTTTGAGCTGTACAAAAAAATAATTTTAAGTAAAAGAAAAATTTTAACATAAAACCTTATTTTCTGTAGTAGAAAAAATTTACATATTTTCCACCACATCAGCATTTACTTTAAAGCAAAAATCTTGTTCAATTCAAAATGCTAATCTGATAATAGTTTTATAAAGTCAAAACACTACAAGGAAGTTAACAAAAAAATCAAGTCATATTTTTGTAGTCTTTCTTTACTTGGTTTTTTTCTTGTGTGTTTATACAAAGAAATACTAATTAAATATGTAATACAAG
The DNA here is from genome assembly GCA_005406025.1 of Eumeta japonica. NCBI lineage: Eukaryota > Metazoa > Arthropoda > Insecta > Lepidoptera > Psychidae > Eumeta > Eumeta japonica. The sequence goes on from BGZK01001312.1 coordinate 84,973, forward strand.
TTAAAATGTTATTAATAGAATCCAATCGCTATACAAAGGAAGTCAATTTTTTACACGTCAGAATTTTATAAAACTAATAAACTTAATTTTATATACATATAAGACTGTTAATTTAACATTTAATGCAAAAAATTATATACAATGTACTTAATGGTACTTTACTATTCACAATTAAAAATACATATATTTTTCAGTTTTTTTGATAATCTTTAGATGCCTTGTGATAAATCAAATCATACTTCCAAATAAATAAAAAACTAAGTCCGGTTTCTGATGTAGGGACTTCATTACTCGGCGCGACGCGAGTGACCGATGCATCCTCATATATTCATTGTGATAATTTTATGTTACATTTGTACTTTCAATTTTGAAATAATATGAGTATGGGTCAAGTATGAAGTAACAATCGCCATAAAAATTCTAAAATTTATTTTTTCATCTGTACATAGCATAAAATTTTTTATCAGCTTCTGCTAGTTCTCTCGTTGAATAAATATTTGCCCATGGTGATTTCGTTTATATAAATTAACACATTTAAAACTTTTTTAAGCTATTGCATAGCTTCTATCGCGGGCCTTGAGCGTGGAGACCGAATCCAGAAATTCCGTAACGAAAATAACCTAACACCCCCTACTCCGACCGGCACAGCAGTGATATTTTTTACTTTTGCCATCTATCGATGAATAGCAGAACTTTTAATTACTTTTTTGAAATATCACGCTTGTCTCTTTAGTCGCCTCTAGGTGGCATTGGTTTTATCGGCGTTACTGCGCATGCGTAATCCCCCTCTTCGCCCCGCAATCTGGTGACTCATGCCTGCTTAGAGTTTCGGCGTTAGGGCACCTCCTCTTTGTATTTACTTCATGATACGACTCTACGAAGCTCGCACGAATCGAGACGCTATGCTATGCAATAGCTTTACTGCGGCAGTTCCAGAGCGCCACACGTGTTTTTTTTTACAAAATAACAAATGATAGCTTTGATTCAACTTAATTATAATGTTATCACGTATAATATCAGATGCCACGCAAATTGTGTAATGAAAAAAGACAAGTGAAACGAAATCCACGAGATTAATAGATGTTATGCTGCATCGTACTAATGCAATCAGGAACCAACATAATTATAGTAAAATACAATATTTCCTAATTTTGTTTCAAAACTGATATGAAAAATTATGCTTGTTAGGAAATTAATATAGTAATAATAAAACATAGAAATTATTACAGTGGAATCTCAATAACTCGAACCTCGTTAAGTCGAAATCCTGAGTAAGTCGAAAAAAATTGCCATTCCCTTCCGATGAACCCCTAAATATGCGGTATCTCGAATTATTTAGACTTTGTAACTCGAACAAAATGTTATTTCCCTACGAAGTATTGTACATGTGCAATGAATTAATACATTCATGAAACTTTCTAAGTAACACAGCTGTGAATTTTATGTTTGTTCCTTGTCGACACAGGACATGATTACTTTTAGAGGAACTTGTCCGCTAAAAGTAGCAGTTAAGTCATATGTATCTCAAATTTCTTGTTAAGTCGAAAACTCGTTAACCCAATTTTTTTGCATTTCCCTTGACATTCGAGTTATTGAGATTCCACTGTAATTTGTTATCTAAAAGTAGGAAAATATATATTTCATCTAGTTTGATATTTAAAATAAGAAAGAAATGTAACATGGTCACCTGGAAGTTCATGGATTCTAAAACTGGCTCAGCCATGTTCATATCCAAGAAAAGAATAAGCAGCAACCTGTGGTAGGGCAATTGTTGAAAGGAGGTGCCATGTTCTTCATGATCTTGCAAAAGACATCCAGCTATTATACCCAAAATCTAAACACAACGAAACATACTTTTGAATGACACAATACAAAAATGATATACTAAAAAATTAATTATTTTACAAGTTCTACTTCTTGAGACTTGCTTAGGTTATGTTTGAGATAGTTTATGAGGTTTCTTTTCAATTTTAATAGCAATACAAATACAAATTCAATTATACAATGCTACCTTGTTGAGTAAATTCAGTTTCGGTGTGGGGTTGCCACTGTCAGCTGTGTTTTTAATCAGCAAAGACACCAACTTGATAAATGAATCACACATTGTGTAATATTTTTCTCTTTTGGGCGGCGTGCCTGATGCATTCAGCCTATCTTCGTTCAAAAGTTGATACACATTGTCGATGCACATTTGAGTGCCAATACGGAAAAATCTCGCGAACATATCGTCTGATTTCAAAATTCCATTCATGTTCATCCTATGAACGTAAAGGTTGAAATTCTGAGTGATTTCAATCTCCGTCAAAGGGCTGAGAAGGACATTCCTCCATTCTCTAAGAAGGTTTTCAATTTTCTCTGTCAGTCCAGGTGGATCATCATAATCCCTTGCCTAAAGAAATCAGAAAGGTTGCATTAGGAATTTTAAAACATTTAAATTGAAATTAGAAAATCATGTTTAAAAAATATGAATGAATAAAAAGAGTGAAAAACTACACTGATATGAGAAACGATCACGAAAAGAGTAAAAAGATGAGATAAGACAAAATACAGGAGTTAACAGTTTTGTTGTCATAGAAATACTTAGGTCTCTGGATTTCATAACTTTGTTCAATATTCTACATCTGCTGATTATTCTTAGGTTGATTTCTTTATATGTTTGGTCCTTAGTGGATATGAACTGGTTTATATATGAATACCCGTTTACCTACTCCAGTGAATGATAGCACATTTTTATTTGTATTTTGATTTGAGTTTGTTAGTAGTTTCATTTTTGTTCTATTAAATATTAATCCCGCCTTAGCACTCTCTTCTTCCCTTAATGTTTGGATCATGACTTCCAGCTTAAATGTATTGAAGTACTATTAATTGTGAATTACAAAATCTTTGAAACCCTAAAATTTACAAAATTTAAACTTTACAGGCGGGTTAAATATTTAGGTTTTGTTCACTTAATTTTTCAGACTTTCTTGATAATGGATTCCTTATTATTAAAAATTCAAAATTTATCTCTTGATAAGAATAAATTTCTGATTAGAAAAAACAAATTATATGTTTTAGGTATTTCAGAAAAATCTTTCATGACATTTTTGAAATTGATCACGAAAAGTACATACATTTTTGACAGAAATGTAAAACCGATACAGAAAAGATGAAAATCAATTGATTTAGGTTTGAATCAACAAAAATATAATTTATTTTATATTCATGTCCATAAAATCACAGGTAGGCATTCGTAACAATATAAATAGTCAATCCTTTTACATTATGAGTTATATTAATTAATAATGTTAAACACTTCCTTCAAATAGAGAACCTTTAAATATATGTATGCATATCGAACATTTGAATACGTACCCGAACTTGAAGTATTCCAGTATGAATATGTGCAGTGGGTCCAAGTGAGCGTTCTCCTAAAAGCAAACTCGGATCTTGGTTCAGTCGTAGAACTTCGATTAGTGTGGACAGTCCTTCTGGAGGTGAAGTGCGAGAATGTGCCGCGACGCGACCGAGAGCCTCGATCGTGTTGCATAGGTCTGATTCACTCAAGTAAATGTTGTTTCTGTCTTCAATTAAATACACTCTAACTAACTGCATAGCAAACGCTACCGCAACATAATTATTTCCATTGTCCATCATATGCACGAGTGCTATGTCATACTATAAAAATATTTATGATTAAATTAATATACTATTTGTGGATTACTCAATAAGTGATTACTTCTAAACTCCTGTCACTTTACTCACCTGAGGCCAGTTTATCAAGTGATTCTGTATTAAACAATCAACAGCCTCTAAATTGAATCTCAACTCATCTCTGCACTGAGTTAAACACAAAGTGATTTGCTTTGTTGTCCATACATGCCCATAGACACGTGCATCTTCAAGAAGCTTTAATACTCGAAGGTAGATTTCACGGTATCGATTCATCGCTTCCACTATTTCAGTGTTGTTTCCAGGAACAATAATGTGACTGTCGAGAAGACCTTCTACAGCCTGAAGAAAATTTAAAAATGTTTATTTGAAATTTATTTCATGAATTCAATTAAATAAACAATGTGAGAACTTTATACCTTTTGTAATAAAGCAAATCCAGACATAAAATCACGATTTCGTCTAGCTAAAATGAGACATTCCAAGAGGGAATGCATATTTGCCACTTGAACTGTGAGGACAGCGCTGTTGACAGTATTACTCAGGAACAACTCAGCAGCATTAATCAAAGACGACATTTCATCTGTACCATACATTTGTGTGGGGTTCATAACCTGATTAAAAGGAATTTGGGGTAATTCTTGCACAGTAGGTTTTGGTACAAACATACCTACGTCTCTCATTGGCGCGAATCCAGGGATATTGCAAGCAAATTCCTCATAAACAGCTATTTGAGAATCGGTAGGACCACCGACTCGTAGACGTACCCTTTCAGGAATTCGCTCAGTTTGATAACTTAAAACAAGTGGATCATAATACCGTCTGCCCTCTTGTCGTGAGATCTTTCGCATTTCGTAATCGCTCATGAGTCTCTGATCCAAATCAGGTAATGCTTTCTCCACTGCAGTTTTTTGAATGAATGTACAAGCCAACTCCATATTTTCTGTGGCCAACACGGCTGCAGCAGATTCAATTATTTCTTTCTGTAAAATTAATGTAACATTATTTAAACAATTCTTCAGTTGATTTCACAATGTTGTAGCTAGTATTTACCTGTTGTGGCGTAGCCGGTACTAAGGCGGAAAGGAATGCAGTTTTCAAATTAGTGCTTATTGTTGAAATTATCTGTTCTCTGCATGTTATCATCGCCATACCAGCTGTAAGATTTCGCGTCATGTGGTGAGCACAAGTACGCATTCTAACTTCATCAGGATCCAAAGCAAAATCTTTTTTGATAATCTGTTCACATGTGGTCAAAGCGTATTTTATAGACCTGTCTACAACTGGATGTATCCATTCTTGAATAGATCTTTCAATAGCCGGTTTAACAAATTGTTTCAAATGAGGATAATTTTGGAATAGAATAATATGAGGATTATACACAATTTTTTGTGCAAACGTAGATGTAGATAAAACACTAACATCTAAATAATTAAATCTGGGCTCAGGTAGTCCTAAGTAATTGGGATCACTGGAAACTAAAGTATTTGTAGGAGTAGAAGAGGTAACAGCTAAATCATCAGCTGATATCATAGGTGTTTGAGGGGCCATCAATGGCATTTGAGGAGTAGGTACAACAATTGGTTGATTAACTGGCATTGACGTAGATTCCTTTTTATTAGGCTGTGAAAGTTGAAATTCGATCTGTCTCAATTTTTCTGGATCTTTTAAATATACAGTAGGTTTCAAAGATGATATTTCTAAATTGAGATTTTTACATAAGACTTCAATTTCAAATTTCAAATTCAACTTTAAATCAGGTTCTTGATGCAATTCTGCCAACACATTCATGAGTGCCATAGTCCATGGATTTGGGGGCTTGAAGACAACACTTTTAGCACAAGACTCCAAAACCTTAGCCACAAATGGCACCACATACAGAAGTTCTTGTTGAACCTTATGATATGCTTCTAACAGGAGCGCTTTTAAGTCTAAATCAATCTGCAGTATTGGTACATTGCGTGCTAATGTTAACATCCCCAGCCAGTGGCCAAGATTCTTTAATAAAGACCTATCTGAAAAATTAGCTATACCCTTGTCAGACTGTAACAACACTTTTATATTTCTGTATGTTTCTTTTATTACAAGGTTATTTAAATCACGAATTTTCAATACGTCTAAAAAGTTGGCATACAACGCATGAAAATTAAACTCAATAGATGCTCTTTTCATGACCAAGTATTGAGCTAGCCACGGGTGATACTCATCTGTTATTATCTCTTTCAGTTCTTCACATTTTGTTTGCAGATTTAACTGGCTGAGGTTATTGAATATAAAAGCAGTTTTGTCTTGAATACTTTCAGGTGGTGCAGTAATTTTTCCTTCTCTGTCTGTGGCTGTTAGCAAGGTATCAATGTTGGTAGCATTAGCAATTGATGGCCGGGTGTTCAAAGTACCGCTTGCTGTTGTGGTTGTAACTTTAGGCATAACGGCAATAGATGGCGGTGCACATACCACTGTTCTGAAAAGGATATTTATTAACCATAAATAACAAATTATAAGAGAAGTGATTTTAGAATCATATTACAATTTTTGTAATGTATCATTTAGTAATTTGGTAAATACTATAATAAAAAATGTGACTAAAAACTACAATTACCGATATGGTGCAGAAACGGTTACAACATTATTCTGATTAAGTATTGCTGCAAGACTACTTGGAAGAACTGCTCCTTGTGGTTTGGTGGGAGGTTCTTGACTTTGAAGACCATATTCAACATATTCTATAAGATGTGGTGGAAATTCAGTGAAATGTGGGATTGCACGTACATGTTCACAATATTTATGGTAATCTTTTAAGCGCGACTTAAACCTGTCTAAAGCAGCTATTCCAAAATAATACATTTTAGATCCTTCAGGCTTTCGTAAAGCATCCAAAACAAATCTAAGTGCCAAACCCAAAGACACATAGCTGGGTACTAATCCTTTTTCAATGATACCTCCGAATAACTGAGCAGTGATGTGAAGTTCTTTGTCTGGGTATTGAGGAAAGAATTTATATTCTTCAAAAAGATTTCGTAACATACAAGTAAATACTTCTCTTTCTCTATCATTAGGAGAATCCTGAAATTTTTTCAACATGTTGAGAACTTCATCAATGGAAAGAGTTGGATGTGGTGGATGATTATAGATCCTTTGAAAGTATCCATTGGCTTCATCCTCAATTTCCTTTGACACTGTATGTACCATTTCATTGAACTGAATAGTTTCAGGGATTCTTGGTTTATCTATTGTTGGCGCAGGGGCCATTCTTGTTGTTAAAGTACTCATGCCTGCCACATTAGCATTATGCTGTATGGGCATCATTGCAAATGGACTATTGGGTCCAGCGCCCATTAGACGAGATGGAGATCCCGGTGTTGTCACTAATGGCCCGAGTGTGCCCGGCATGGCAAAAGTTGTATTAGCAGGAGCCCCTAAATTAATATTTGCTACATTAGATGTTAAATTTGTGATTGAATCGACAGTATGAGGTGTAAATAACTGACCACTTAGGCTAGCAGGATTAAATGGGGTATCCATAACTTTATGTGGTCGTGCTAATCCTGGCATAGTTTGTCTTGTCTTGCTAAGTGTGTGGCAATTAGTAATCAGAGTGCAGATAGCATCATACAATTCTGGTTGAACATTATTCATACACAGCTGTAGACATGCCAACATAGTCGCTATAGTTTCAGGAGGTAACTGGGCCGCTTTAGGCAGTTGCTCATCTGGTATTTTTCCACTTAGTACTTGAGGACATCGTCTTTGTAAGAATTTTACCATTGCAGACACAAAAGTCTCTCCGTGATCTCTTATTTTATCAGTCAACCATTTGTCCAGCTTTAAATATTCACGTCTTGATGCTAAACAAGCTAAATCAATCACAAATGGAAAAGGTTGTGCATTAAGCAATAACGACAAAGCTTTTAGATCTTGAGCAACATCAAGTATTCTTGAAAGTTTTGATTGATCACTCTCTCCTCGAATATACCAGTCTGCCATAGAATGCATTATTATATGTTTTATATTCGGATTTTGTGAATGCCAAGCATGGTGCAATATTATTCCAGAGTTAGGATGATTTCCTAGAAATATGGGTATTAATGTTGTAAACAACTCTTGCCTGAATGCTGTAATTGGTGGGCTAATTTGAAGCAACGTCAAGAATAGTACATCTGGACAGTATTGTATTGGGATTTTGAATAAATCATGAACTTGCATATAATAACCTCTATCGGCTGCATGTAAAAGTAATTCCACTAAATAAAGACATCTCCATGTTCCAACTTCCTTGTTGTCTGCTTCTGGAGGCAATTTTAATATGTCTATTGAAACTGGATGAAAAGGATAATCTGCAAAACTAAATATATCTGGGAACTTCAATATGTTACTAATCAAACTCATTTGTCCTTCCAGATTAGCCCATCTTCGACAGAGATAATCTACTGGAAAAACATTGGCAGGGTAACCTGCACTCTGCAGTCCTAATCTTAAGATGGTGAATAATAAACATAGACCTTGTCTATCGGGAATTATAAATTCTGGATGATCTAAATGCAGTATAACTTCTTTCCAATTGAGATTTGAAACTAGTTCTTTTAACGTTTGTACAAACACTTCAGCATTCCACGAATCACAATGCCCATGAGTTATAGAGTCTTTCTTTGTGTCGTGACTTGTCCAAAAATTTCCAGGTGTTTGTATTTGTGGTCCATCTTGCATTGTAGCTTGATAGCGCACCATCATTGATATAATTTTAGCCACATCAACTGCATTTGGCTCTCGTGCACCAAAATTCACCATGTGACTTTTGCATTCTTCCACTGATGATGTAAATGAATAACCTATATCCCGAATTATTTCTACCAAAGAATTGTCCATCATTGCTGCTGCCATGTCATCGGCTGTTGTCATTTCCTTTAGAGGAGTTTCTGTAATGTCTGGATACAATAAAGGAGCAAGTATTATAGGAACTAACTCCCGGGGAAAATCAGAACGCAGCCTGTTTAAGAACAAATCCTTTGTGACAGGCGCTAAACGGAAATTATCATTTGCCAAACTACTCAAGAGAACTTGTAAAACTTCGGCGCTGCATTCTTGAAGCCCAGCGCGGTCCACTTGATGTCCTCTTTCTACAAGTAAAATACACTTTTGAATGTAAATGCTCAGCATTATCATAGACACAAAAATCAAAATTTATCTTAACTCACCAGCATCTAGATAACAATTTATGAGTTCTAGAAATTTCTTTTTCAAATGTTGTTTTGCAAGTGTAACAATTTCAGGTTTAGACGAATTTCTTAAAACCAAAGAAAAAGCAACATCTTCTGCAGTCGTTAATTTCAGTAGTCTTGATAGTCGACCGAGTAATATATTTGAAGGAGATAAGATCTAAAATCGAGCAATGTTTTTATAAAAAAAAATAAAAATAACCATTGTTTTAATATATATTACAAACACATTACACTTTATTGTACCTTTAAATATTTACAGGTTAAGTGATTTGAATAATAGTATTAGAGTCAACATAAAAAATTATATTATAAAAATCTTTCACAGCTACCACTGTATGTGCTTAATAAAAAAAAATATTAAAAAGAAAATAGTAATAAACCTAGAGAATTTTTCAAGTAGTTTTCCAACATTGATTATGTTCACTTTATAGTATAAAGCCAACAATAGACATATTTTTATAATTGCATACTTCGATTCATTAACATATTTACTTCTTTATATCCATAGCTGGGCATTAACTCGTTAATCCGTTAATCGTTAATTAACGAATTTAACATTTTGAATAACGAATTGACTTTTAAGTTAACTTAAAAATATGTTAACGGACTCGTTAACTTCCATTAAATTTTCCAAAGTCCGTTAATCGTTTATTCAGTAGATACCGCACGTACCGCGAAAAACATGTTCCGATATGTACGTTCGAGGCGGTCGACAAGTGCGGCGCGGCGCCGTGCAGAGAGTGAAATGACACTATTTTGTGGGCGGGTGTAAGTAAGAAAATTGCGAAGGATTCATATGATTCAGGTTCATTTCTTTGCGCGGGCACATACAGTGACAAGTGTTTTGTTTGTTTTTTTGTTAAGTATACAAATACTACATACTTTGTGTACTGTCAGTGATAGTTTGCATATGTACAGTGTGCATGTGTACACTTTATAAATACATATAAAGAAACAGTGTTCTGTGCGAAAAAAAACCATAATATCATGGAATCGGATTCGAGTTCCACTACAGACGAAAATCTGTGGCTACATTTAAATGACAATATTAATTTTGTATCCAGATCAGGAGAACAAATACTTTTTGAGTGTAAACAATGCTTACCTAAATAAACAAAAATAAAAGCTCATATATCGAGCCTCAACAATCTTAAACAACACATAAATAGAGTGCACGAGTCCCAACACATACAATTTGAAGAGATGGTCAAGATGGGGTCAAACCGGGATAAGCCAGAGGAGAATTGCTTATTCCGATAAAAATTATGATAGCGGCGACACCAGCAGAAGCAATAATGGGGCGAAAATAATGCAACAGAGCCGAGACGAGCATTGGAGAATCTTTCGGCAATGCAGCTACAGGCAGTGGTGATAAAGCAAAAGTGGACCCATTTATAGTATTTTTTTTTATTTCAAACATGATTCCTTTACATGTTGTCGATAGAGAGTCATTTAGAACATTGATAAAAATATTAAACCCCAACAAAAATTCAATTTCAAGAAGAACTTTGGGCAGACGTGTTATTGATGAACATATTCGATTGAAGCAACACTTGATTAGGTAAGTAAATTGGTGTTTTTTTTAACAGACCTAAAAGTCGCCCCACGTATCTTGGTGTGTTTTTATTTTATCTTTTTAACCGACTTCAAAAAAGGAGGAGGCGGACGCCTGGACGGATTTGAAAAATCCTTATTTTGTTTAAAAGAGTACCTACCTATCAGCGTTACAAGACGTTCCGATTTTTAGCCTGAAACTAAATGTCCCGCGCGAGACAGGCACGGTCCCATTTTTTCGAAATTTCTCAACAATAAGTAAATAGACATCCGCTGATATCATCAGTGATAATTATCCGATATTTATTTAAAATATCAGTATTTTTTTACTACCTCTTTGGTTTTAGTATAGATTTAGTAGACAATAGAAATTGTTTACTAACAATTTTAAAAAATCTTAGTACTGTTTTTTTTAGTTTTTTCTCTCATGTCCTGCCCGCATTTACCCAATGAATCCCACTTTTGGCCTCGACTCACTGTTATTCAATAAGCATTGTATAATAGTGAGCCTAAACGGACTCCATAATCCCTATCCCTGCTAATATTAACTCTGTCTGTATGTCTGTCTGCCTTTTACGTTTTCATGACGAAATGGCTGAAACAATCTTGATGAACATTGATGGAGACGATGGAGCTTGGAATTCATTGATGGAGCTTGGAACCTGGAGACGAACATATGCTACATTTTATTCCGAAAATCCTGCAGAAACGTGACATATGGCATATAAGCATATAACCAATTTGACGCAGGTGAAGCTGCGGGAACAGCTAGTAAATAATAAATATCTATTTAATAAAAGTGCGAGTCATACACTCACACAGTATAATATCAAATTAAACAGACATTTGAAGTCGGTTATTTTTAGTTTAGCTTCTAGTTTTAAAAAAAAAATCTTATTCTTTATTGTATATGAGCAAACGAAATGATAACCAATGAAAAAGACGTACATAGGCGAGCTTATCTCTAATTAATTTAAAATAATTGTTACACATTTCATAAAATAGGTACGCGAGCATATGTATAATTTGATGAGATGTAAAGTGATGACTTTATAAATTTCATTTCAGTTTACTTGGAAAAATTGATTGGGTGGCAACAACGGCTGACTTGGTTAACTCACAACAAAAATTATTTAGGCATGACAGTTCACTGGTTAGATCCTACTACGAAAGCCAGAATGCATGCAGTATTATAGTGCAAACGAGTAAAAAGTCATCACACATACAATGTCCTGGTGCAGGCAATGATCGACAATCACTATGAATTTCATATAGATAAAAAAATTACAAGGTTAGCTTAATTAACAAGTCTCCTTTTTGTTTATTTTTTTATTTTCATATAGAAATGAAACTTTGTACCTGTTTATGTGAATGGACACAATAAGTATTTGATAAAAAGTCTCAACAAACTAGTCTAAAGCATGTTTTTTTTTAAATCTAATTTTAGGACTACTACAGATAACGGCAGTAACTTTATTAAAGCATTTGTGCAATTTGGCACGGAGACCGACACACTCCCAGATCTAACATCATGTAATTTAGAGTCGGAATCTGATAATAATATTGACAATCTTTTAAATCCAAACTCAGAAGATGATGACTAAGAATTGATTTCAATAGAAAATATACTAAATACGCCGGATCATTACCAGTGCAATGAAAATGATGAAGACATATTAGAAAACTTCAATACTTTGGCAGTTCACATGAGATGTGCTGCGCATGTGTTAAATTTGGTCGCAAGCAAAAATGCAGATGCTGATCTAAAATAACTGTATTCAAGACTTCTTACAAAAGTGCCATAGCTAAATCACGTGCTCTCTGGAATCGGCAGTCATATAGTACTGTAGCAGCAGATAGCAGTTATGCTGAATTAGACAGAGACTCCTCCTTCCAAATACAACGAGGTGGAACTCTGAATGAATGAATGATGCTATTGCTATTCTTAACAGAATATTGGAAAAAAAGGCCCTCTCTTCTCAGAATTATGACTCAGCTAAAAATTCCGACTTTCATTGACCAAGGTGTGACTGTAATGGAGTATGCAAAGGTAAATTGCATGCCTTAAGCCTGAGTATGGGTATGCTTCTACTGTCGCCTGAAAATCCCGTCTACACTGGGTGTGACCATGATAACTAAAAAACTATTTAACTTTTAAACTTGATTTCTTTTTCAATTTCATCACTAATCGATTAGGAATAACTGTATTGATAATAACTGCTTGATATAGTACCGATTAGTTGTAATTGAATTTTTTAATTGGCAGTTTTTCATGTTTTGATCTGCCATTTTACTTAAATATCTAAAATAGAGGTTTACATTGAGCGTGAAGTTGTTTAGTATTGAATATTTTTCCAAATTTTTTGTTAATTATATCAAATTTAGCTGCTGCATTTCTCCCGATGACAGAATTTCCGTCAATTTTTTTTCTTGTCCTAATTAATATCATACATATTATTTAGTTGAGTAAATTCTAAGTATAACATTAAATGAAAAGTTAGTAAGTATATGCGAGCTGATCGCAAAAGCCGCAAAACATAAAAAACTGAAACATCTTTTAAACATAATTTATTAATGAATATATACGGAAATATGTGATGATATAAAACGCGCACTTCAAGAAAGAAAATTTATAATTAAAAATGAAATGAAACAAGATGTTATAAAAATTCATCCTTATTACTTGAGAGTAAATAATTAAAAAAAATTACTTATTAATATTGTTATGTATATAATATACTTTTGCATACGTGTATAATTTATTTTTGCAGCACGCGTTAATACAGTCTAAAGCAGATTATGTTATAATAACGTGCTTAGGACGAAACTAGCATACTACAGTGGAATCTCAATAACTCGAATGTCAAGGGAAATGCAAAAAAATTCGAGTTAATGAGTTTTCAATTTAACAAGAACTTCGAGATACATATGACTGTGTCAACAAGGGACAAACATAACATTCACAGCTGTGTTACTTAGAAAGTTTCATGAATGTATTCATTCATTGCACAAACAAAAACAAGATTAGAAGCCCCCAACCCGGAACATTCATTTTGGAATTTATTGCTATTATTTCTGGGAAGTCCAAATAAGACTGCATTATATTTTACCTACTACGACTTACGGAGTCTCCTTTTTGAAATTCGAGTTATAGAGTATAAATACGTATTATCAATACTTAATAGGGAAATAACATTTTGTTCGAGTTACAAAGTCTAAATAATTCGAGATACCGCGTATTTAGGGGTTCATCGAAAGGGAATGGCAATTTTTTTCAACTTACTGAGGACTACGACTTAACGAGGTTCGAGTTATTGAAATTCCACTGTACACCATGATTTTTTCCGAATACATGGTTAGTATTTTTTTCTCTCTTTTCTAATTAGATCTTTCCTGACTTGAAAGACAGTCTGTTACTAATAACGTCAAAAGCTTTAATGTGATGACATATTGACAGAAATTTAAAGATTTTTTTTTTGACTGAAATTTTTATTGGTAATAATCGTTTTTACTTCAAACAGTTTTTAATTTTTGCATTATGTTGTCTAATAAATATCAAATTATCTATCCTTTTTTCGATTCAAGTTTACTATAAAACTATTTAAAAATCAAAATTAAAAAAAATAGGATTTTTGGTGAAAAGCTCATATGTTATCATAAACCTCTAATTTAAATAACATATGTATGGCATGAGCGCTTAAGGTATGCATATTTAGTTTTACCAAATTTTTTATATATATACTAGCTTTTGGCCCGCGATGTAGCGGTCTTTCGATTTTCCTGTAGAAGATCAACATTTTTCCACATTAAAAAGTAGCCTATGTTTTTTTTCTATAATAAAGTCCATTATACAATCCTAAATAATGATTTTATTAAAAAGGCATTTTTAATTATTGGAAAGATTATATATTACTTCACTTACTGTAAAGATTATATAATGAACTCTATTAAATGATATCCATGTGGAGAGATAGTGATATTATTCTTTCTCCGATGTCACACGGATACATTTTTTTTCATACCATGTCATTTATATTGTTAATACTTATTTACAGGTTATGGCACCTGTCGCTAGTGCCCTCGATCATATTCAAGGAGAAGCTCAAGCATATCTCGGATCACTGCAACTGACAATTGCAGCAACTGTTTAAATTAAAAATTATAAAGTCTAAGGGCCTAATAAACTGCACAGCTTTAGCCGATGCCTTATTAAATGGCATAGAGAGGTTTGGATCACTTCTGGATGATGAACAGTGCCAACTTGCTGCAACTTTTCACCCGAACTTCCGGTTGATATGGTTGGAAAAGTATGACAGCAGTCGAGTAGATGCAGTAAAAAAATGCATGGAAAAAAGGTAGAAGAGGCATTACAACAAGTTGTTGAAAGTTCGAAAGACAGACATAGTTTAAGTGGCGGAAGCAGCAACGCGAGTAACAACGACAATGATGAGAATGACTTTTCAATTCTGTCACTCAGTCTAAAGAAAAACATAAGAGCCACAAATCTTTAAAGAGTAAAGCTCAAAATCTCCTCAAATGTGGCTAGACATGAAATCGAAAAACTCATTAAATATACTACTGCTATACCCTCAAGCACTGCAGTCTTCTCCACAGGCAAGGATATACGACAGCCGAAATGAGCCTCGCTTTCAGATGAGAACTTCAACAGATTAATGTTCATGAATGGGAATATTTATATTATGCCAGATGTCTAAATTGGACGGGTTAATATCGTTTCATCTAAGACATAAATAGTCTATGTAGCAATTCATCTAAATAGCAATTGGTCATTACATTACTATTGAATCGTCTTAAAATTAGTTCATCTAATTAATGTTTCATCCAGAACGCAACTAGTCTACCTTAATAAAATAAATTCTAAATCTTAATCCAAATGAATGAAAAAACACTGTTTGTCAACATGCCTATATTACACACACAATAATTATACCTGTCTTTTTTTGTTTCCAACCTACTAGCTTCCAGAACCAACAGTTTTTATAAGATGCAATTTTTATCGCGTGTTAACGGATTAACGATTAACATTAACTAGCGTTAAATTTTCTGAAATGTAACACTTTAACTTTTAACGAAGTTAACTTTTTCAATAATGGATTAGCAATTAACGAAGTTAATTATTTGATTAACAGTGCCCAGCCATGCTTATATGTTGTTTTACAATATTGTATACTAATACAAAAGCAATATCTTGAGATATCTACTCGGACATCAGACGTGACCAAATCATGTATCATTATGGCTATTTAAATAAAATAGAAACAATTAGGTCTCAAAACCTGAAATAAAATACCTTGTTTAGCACATAGGCCCACAAGATGTTATTTAATTTACACTTGTCACAATATAATGACTGATTAAAAATATTTTATTTATCTTTGCCAATTTTATGCATATTCGGCGAAATAAGTACACTACAAGCAGAAACAGAAAATGATCTAAGATGTTATGGCCCTCTTTTAAAAGTAAATATTATATATATTATGATCATGTTTTAGTTGAAAGTCATTGGATATTTTTTTATTTCTATACCTAATATTTATTTAAAGCAATATTCTTATTAGATTTGAAAATTATTGTATATTTCTTATTTCTGTAATATCTAATATTTATTTAAGGCAATATTCTCATAAAAAATGTTGGATTTTTATAGAATATGATAGAAATCACTATGTATCTTAAGAAGTTGCACTGACAATTTGAAAACATAATATTTTAAAGATCTATTTTCATAAGCCAATGTCATAGTTTTGGAATATTATTAAAATTAACCAACTACCTAATTATCATACATGTGCACTTTATTACACATATATTTGATGAATTAATTATTGATTCCAATGACTTTTACCCAATGTCGAAAAATTATGAACACATTGTAAAGAATAAGATGAACAAAAATATCATCGAAATGGTGAAGATATTTTTCATAACTATACATTAAATCACTATTACAAAAATAACATAAGCAAATAAATTACCTTTTGCAATGATTTGTTTGGCTGATCAATAGCTTTGCAAACGACAGTGGATCGTGCCGGGTGGTTCAGCAGGGCAGTCAGGCACTGGGCAAGCAGTGAGGCATGCACACTGCTACCAGATGAGCTGGCCTGCTCTGCGTCCCACCCTGACTTCGCTGCCTCAGTGAGCAACCACTTCAGTAGTTCACTTTCGGCATCCAGTCCATGCAAACTAACAAGCTAAAATAAAAATGTATGATTGGCTTATGTATATGTCACTGAATAAATAAAGGAATACAGGACTGTGTACTACATTTATTTTTTATCTGATATTACCCATTAATGTATGAAAACTAATAAAACAATTACAAAGACTATTTACCAAATCCCAAATTCACCACTGTTTCGATTCATCAATTAATGTCTGCATACAATTTCCTTCTGGTAGATAAAGAAATGACATAATGGGACAACTTAAGATACAGACTGAAACTACAGGAGTCTCTAGTCGACTATCAAAACCTAAAAATGTTAAATAACAGAAAAATTTATGTTGGTATGCATGCGCTTATTTTTTTTTAATATAAATATGTCATGGTTTCTTATTCAAGTAACCCTTCGACAATATATCTAAAGTAATGACATTCAGCACCAATTACAACAATAAGTAAAAAGTCCTAATATATTTATAGAGATAAAAGCAATCAATTCTACCCATGTTGAATTTGAAGTTAACATAAATCATTAAATAAAAACAAACAGTAGACAGAACTAGAAAATAATGAATAATATCTTCTAGTCCCATACATATTTCTAATCCAACACAGCATCAACCTGAATATTTGTGATTGTAAAATTTCAATAACTATGAAAATACTTATAAAATTTAAAACAAAAAGCATGGGGCACATGCAATATACAATTAATGCATAAATATTTCATCTAAATCACTAACAATTTAATTGTACTGAAAATAATATGAATTCACTCAGCTTATTCTCTACTCTTAACTCCAACAAACAAGAAACCAATTGTCATCTAGTTTTGAGCTATGCTCAGTTTCAAATATCTAGCTCACCGAGAAGTAAATTAGAATTGATTGCAAAATTCGTACTCGACAAACAAGAAACTGAGTAGATAAAGATGTGGTAATCTAACAACTTTTACTCTTTAGTAATTAATTTTCTCCTATAATACTTAAATGACAGAATTCCAAAAAAATATTCCTCACCACACATTAAATACATATTTAAATAAAGAAATCAAGCATACATAATAAAGAAATATAGCATAAATGAAAGCAACAAAATTTAAATATACCATGACAAAATATGAGGTTAGTGCAGCAATGAGTTCCAAATCTCTGTCTCGCTATATTTTAAAATTATTATGAAGCATGCCTGTAAATTACTCATAAAATAACAAATTATTTGTATGTATGTAAATTTTAAATTGGAAGAAAGGCACTCTTGCAAACCTATGTAACATAACCTCAAATTTCTGCAATGATAAATTTTACAAGATTAATTAACTACTTTGAATAGATAGCAAAAAGCTTAAAATGATATGTGTATTATCTTTTATTTATATGTTATATGTTTATATTTTACACAAGTAGATACGTAACACAAAACAAGCAAGTACTTAAGTCTTACAACATTTCAGTTAACTGACTAGTAAAATTCATATATTTTTATTATTTTAAGTCAATAAAAATTAAGTAATAAAATTTAAATTTTAACTAGAGTAGGTACACAATGTACATTAAGTTATCGACATATACTATGAAAAAAAAAATGGAAAAGCTTATGAGTACATTTATAGCATTGTTAAAGGGCAATTAAGTTAACAAATATTGAAAAAAAAAAATAGAAAACTCAACCAAACCTAAAATGGTATAATATTAAAAGAAAAAAAGTATAAAAGTACCCCCTTCACAGCATATGTCAAGCACTTTCATACTTACAAAGCACGTATTACCTAACCCGTAACTGGGCTTACTTAAATATAAAAATGGAAATTGAAATATAGATAGGTATACTTCGAAATAAATACATTAGATTTGCACTTATATAGTAACCCAGTTAAGGAAACTGTACGTGTATTCTTCACCCAATCACAATATGGCGACTATCAAAAACACTCGAGAGTGTAAATACGTATGAACTCACCTGAGTCAAATCTTGGCTTGTCTGCTTAAAGTTCTTTTTCGATAAACTAAATACGAAAGATTTTATTTGCGATAAACTAAAACATAAAGGGTCTAGGTTCATAGTTCCATTAAAGCGAATTCAAAAGCTTCAAACGTCTCGACTTCTGACGAATCACTACGATGAAAGTATGTTTTGTTACAGTTTTTTTGCGAAATGCGTCTAAAATCAACATCACCAAAATTATTGGTCACGCCATCGAAAATAACTTACAATAAGCACGCAATACATAGTCATGCACGACCAAAACCATAGCTACACTAAATCAGGAACAAGTATGCACGGAGATCATAATGGCGACGCAGCCTAGTGATGTCCACTCTTACTAATAGTATTATCAATGGTAACGATTTTAGAAATTATCGATTCGTAATTCAGTTATTAAATGCAATATTTATATCTACATACTATTAAATAGTGCACTGAATCTCTGTTTTAAATTATGACCAATAATAAATTTCACAGAAGCGTTTAAATGGTTAGGGTCTTAAATTATTAATTAAATTGTACATCAATAAGAGTTGATTTATCGTATATATTGAGTTTTTTTCTGCATTTGCCATTAATAATCCAAACAATTCCACTATTTAAAAAAATAAATGCTTTAACAAAAGGTTCCATTAATTGCGTAAGCTGTTTTTCTTTCAATATTAATCCCTCTCAACCCTCCTAGTGAAACTTAGAGTGATTTCGCGGGACCTCCCTTAAATTTACTTTACTTTTACGCTATAGTTGATAATGGCCTATCTACATGTAGCGGCTTGCATGCACCCTTATTTGTACAAATTAGTTTGCACACGTAACTGTTTACGTATAGTTCGCACAAATTCTAAAACACGGCTTGATTAATCATTGCCTTGCTGAAGAGTGGACTGCGAAGTTTTAGATTTACACAATTTAACGAGAACGTGTCGACAGCTATTCAAGCCAAACTTTTCTTTGGCAAGTTACAATTACAGGACACACATATCTACGAATATTGAAAATGAGTGATGTACAAAACTATTTAAAGGAATTTGTAACTGAGTTTTTACAATGGTTCCAGTCTTGTCGGTGTCATAGAAAAAAAAATAGGCAAGGCTGAGTGCGTAAACCAGCCTTATAGAATTAAATTTATTTATATACAGGAGAAGAATAATTCAGTACATTAATTTAAACTTAATATAATTTAGACTCCATGCACAATAACAAACATTACTCTGTTTTAGTGAAAGAAAACTTTAATAATTTTTCTAAGTAAAAAAAATATTTACATATTTAATTTGCTATCTACGTAATAATGTATATTTTTTAAAGTTGACGTAAGATTTTCAATTACAACCCTAAATTTAAATGATATTTGATGAAATTTTTACAGGACCTCTACCCTCATTTTCAACTCACGCATTTAATCGTGTCCCCTTACATTCGAATGATTCATGATTTGCTTGCATGGATGGAAAATTATAAGCAACAATTGATGTCCCCCAAATTATGTCAGTTTGTCATAATATAATATGTTTAACCCATTAACTTAAATTTACATCTAAGGAAGTATTGTAATCACCATTGCGTTATCAATGTTTTTTTTTCATTCATTCTAACATACTAAGCCTGCCGCCATGCAATATGCTTCGACCTTAGGGTAAAGAAGATAGCATATAGGGAGTAATAAAATAACAACGCACTCCTTTCTACTTGAACTTGTTTATCTCATAACATCTAAAATGGAACAAAAAGGAATAATAAATATATTTGACATGCAATCTTCCGGCAAAGGTTGTACATTTTTCCATGTTATAAAAATAGTGCAATGACGTGCCTTACTAAAACTATTATGAACAATTTTTCCACATTTATTTTTACCATGAATTCATATAAAAATTTCGTAATTTGTAGAATGTGTTAGTATATTAGTAAACAATGCTACATGAATACCAACAAAGCTTATAATGTATTTAGAAATATTAAAATGTGTTGAGGCTAATCTCCGAAACGATCAAATGCATTATGATCAAAGAACACCGCTCTGATTCCATATATTATTCGCCTAACCTCACCAGTTGTCGTTCCATAGAGCGTCGTCTGGCGTCCGCTCCGAACGATCGCGCTATAGCGTTTGGTAGGTGCAGTGTGTGTCCCAGTGCTCCATGTGCTGGTCTGTGTGTGTAGTGAAGTGTGTGTCGAGCCACAACGAGTGCAGTAAAATGTACAGCAACGAGCGTGCAATATCATTTTTAGCCGGGGCAACCTAACGATGTCAACAACCGGCTTGCGTTCGTTCGTTCGACAACTCACGCGGCACCACGATCCCCTCTCAGCGGGGTCGCGCCGAGCGTTGCGGCCCTTGCTGCATCGCGATCGTCGATATTGCGCTTCTCCCCACTCAGATTTCGTTCATTTGACACACGACTCGGCCCGTATGCCGGACTGTCACGGCGTCCTACGCGGTGCGCTACGGGAGCACTTAGCTACGGCCGGGCTCTCTCGCGCCTAACGCGATAGATAGCTCTAGATTAAAAGCCTTTCTCACGGAGCGCGGACATTTCGATCTCCTTCGGAATTTCGAGGTGAACTGTTTATTTCCCGCCTCCTCCGAACCGCCAGACGCTGCTTCCGACTCTGATATGGAGGTCAAATTAAATCTGCCTAAGGAGCTCACCAAACGATCAGCCGCCTCTCGTCCGTCAGAAGATTCCGATTTCGAGTGGAGTGAAGATTCCGACGAATACTCGGATTTCACTCCAGTTCATCGTCGAAAAACTCCGTGTGTCAAACCCGAAACTGCCCTATTTCTCGCTCAGGAGACCGATGGGTCCAGCTACTTCCGTATTAAATCAAAAAAAGCTAAAAAGACACCCGCAACTACCACAGCCGCACCCGCCAATGTGACGTCCTTACTCTCCCAAGCTTCGACGATCTGGAGGAAGACATCCCAGCCTTCCGCAGCTTCGCAGTTAGAAACAGGGGAAAAGCCCAAAAAAGCGGCTGTGACCGCTAAAAGCAATGAAAGGGACAAAGCAGCCGTTTTACCTCACTTCCTTCCCTCACTAGGCCGTGTGACTCAAAGCCGCCACCTATATTCATTCGGAAGAAGGGTCGGTGGTCTGAGTTGCGTAAGTTATGTCTAGAGTATGACATAAAAGTAGACCATGCTCGTAATTTCACCAAAGGATTAAAAGTTCAAACAGCCACCACCGCAGATTTCAAGAAACTCCAAAATCTGCCCCTCAAAGGAAAGTACGCCTTCCATACGTACTCCCTTAAAAACGAACGCGAACTCTGGATTGTCCTCAGGGACGTCCTCAAGGAGTTCTCGGTCGAGAAGGACCAAGAAGACCTCTTAGCCCAAAACTTGCCAATCCAATTCGTCCGTCGGATTTCGAACCAAAACCGTAAGCCCTTAGACCTTGTCCTGGTCACGACAAACTAAAAAAGTCAGCTTTCTTTAGTCTGAAATAGGTATGTTCCTTTTCAGAGATTAAAGTGGAGCTACCCCACAAACTTACTATTCCCGGACGATGTCATAACTGTCAATTACACGGACACTCGTCCAAAAATAGTTTCAATCAAACGAGCTGCGTCAAATGCCTGGGAAACCACGGCACAGCTCAGTACACCAGAAACAAGGACACAGACGGACGTCCCGTCTGTGTACTTTGGAAAGGTAGCCACCCGGCTAACTATCTAGGATTCTCGCGTGCTCATAAGCAAGCCCCACTCCCCAGAAAAAAAACCCCTCCGACCGCAGAAACCGCGACGCGCCGAGCACCCATGCTTCACTTCAACACTAAGCTATGCTCGTGTAACGGCGGGAGACCGCAGCGCCCCGCCTGCATCCATTCAAAACAGTTGACTACCGCGGACAACTTAAAACATCTCATGTCGATAATTTCGATTATCGACACCAAATAATTCGCGATCTTCGCAATAAAATACCGCACCGCTGTATACCCGACAGAAAAATTAATCTATCTCATTGACATGCCTCGCTCGTAAAGACAATCAAAAACAATAAATTTTAAATTCGGTTAGAATTAAACCCTTGCTCATTCTACACCAGGTCGGTAAGCCTGGTCAATAATAATTTTTCGCTTTCTCATGTGACGCGATGTCACCAATCCTAGTACAAAGTACCAAGTGCTAGTCTGATTTTTGCTTTGACCTCAACAAAGCTTACGAGCCAATGGAATACAGACATAACATAGCTTAACATTAAAGTCACCTCCAAGGGAGTGTTTTTAGAGGGTAAAGTTCCCACATAACCCGATTTCTAGATTGCGTGACCGGATATCTTTCGTCCGAGAAGATTTTCAGTTCCTACGCATAGAAAAAAAAACTAAGGTTCAAAAGTGATGAAAAATTGTTTTCTACATTCCAAATAATTATTAATTAATCATAATATTAATATGATAATCACGATATTCTATAACATAATATTCACTTTTTTAAGAGTTAACATTTTTAAACATGTGTATCATGTTTCATCATCATCTCAGACTTTTTACACTTTCATATAGCTAAAGATTGCTATAATATACCACAACATTTAATATCTGTATTTAATAAATGTAGAAATGCGTAATGATAACTTCAGTGTAATTTCGTAATCGATGTGGTTCAGCCATGCTATGGTTAACTTGACTGTAGCACGAAAATGGACCGGCTCGACTCGTTTTCGCTGTTGCATTTTGTACCTGTAAATGATAGTTCTGGTGGCCCACTCCTCCCTTTGTATCCCCACTGCTACTCCATGATCCTACACCCCCTTCTATCGCCATATTCATCCCACTCCTACCTCTATCAGATATGCTATTCTTACCCAAATATTAACAACGCACTGATGCTCCTCAAGAGTCGCGAATGTCCATGGGTGGAGGTGTCTACCTGCTGTGTGGTGGTTCGCATACTCGTTTTTCCCTATAAAATGCTAAGAAAAGAAAAATTAGAGAATGCTCTGTTTTAATGTTGAATCTTTAAATGATAATTGTCTCGAAAATATTTTTGTTTTTTCATTTCATATATTAAGTATAGTAACGTTTGTTTAAATTTCTGGAGAGTATTAAAATAACACTGTCTAATTAAAAAAGAATGTATATTGCATAGGTACATAGGTGCAATAGGTACATTTACACATATTAGTTGCATAGAAAAATCTTTAGGCACAGCCATTTTGAATTTTAAATCGCCAAATTTTTATGCATTGACTAACTGTCTAATAACACTGCAAGGAAATAAGCCGTGCAAATTTTATTAGCTCCGAAAGAAGGAATTTTCATTATTATTATGTGATCCAGTTAACTTTCACTTTCATCCTTATTGTCTGATTAGTTTAATTCTAATCTTATTATCTCTGAATCGCATATTCGCCTAAATCAGTCAATGTTCATTTTATATCTATTTACCAGAATTTAAATAATTGACATATTATAACAGTAGCATTGAAACAGAATAGTCCTCAATATCTTAAACATATAAAACGAGCTGAACATTTTTGTACATGACAAATGTGCAACTGCTTCGTTGTCGAAACTTAGCAATGTCGTTTGCAGAGAAGTAAATTTTTTCTTATCAAACATCAACTTGTGGCACATCTTTCGACAGTCCTTTTAAAAACACTTTAAGGTTTTTAAGCAACTTTTCTGATTATGTGAATAATTTCGGAAATAATAGCATCGAAAGTAGTAGAAATTGTGTGTCTCCCCTTTTTTTTCTAAACCTTATGTGCAAAAAATATTAAAAAAATATATAAAGATACAGCTTATTAAAAACTTTCAACGAAAAAAAAAAATGTGTGTATTAGTGTACACACGTAAGAAGTGAAACTTCTTTATGATATCATTTCAATATGACATCGAAAAATGATTCACTATTTGCAACTTTACAAAAATTGGTTAAATAAAGCTAAATTAGATAAAGTTTAAGGAAAAAAAATCATTTTGTATTAAATTAACGCTATTTTATTATCATAGACATGCATATAAATAATATAATTATTTCACGTTATTATTACTATTAGGATTATTATAGTATTTCATTAATTATGATAGAATTATTATTATCATTGTTATTATATATTTTTGTATTGTAATTAATGGCTAATGGTAACTAAAATATGAAATATATGGTTTATATTCCATGGAATTTATTGACCCAGTAAAAACTTCTCTTTTTATTTATTTTACGTATCACTTTATTATTGTTGTATTATATTTCTCGTCACTACTGAGTTTTAGAAATAAACAAGTCGCGTAACAGAAAAACTTGACTTGAAAGTAAATATGGCGCTTAACAGAAAAATGTGACTTAGAAATAAATATGGCGCGTAATAAAAAAACGTGATGACGAAAATTTCTCTATACGTCTTTAAAGAAGTTTCACTTCAAAACTTTCAACGAAAATAATTTGAACCTGATCGGACACACTGGTTTTGAATTACTGCCGCAAAACAGCGCTACTCAACAAAAGGACATAAGTGCCATGAAGATGCGCTCTTTTGCTGATGCACTTTAGTTTACGCTAGTTTAATAATAATAGTCGATATGCCTACTTGTGTTTTTAGTTATAGGCGATTAAAGTGCTTATAACTATTCATTGCGGGAAACATGGAAAAAATGTAACAAAGTAGTTTTTTTCATCTGTAGTGCATTTGTTAATAATAATGACTTAATGACATGCTTTTGGTCAGTTTTTTACGTCAATATTGGGTATATCCGTTGAATACTTGGAGAATCTACGCGAGTCCATTTTACTCGAAGAAAGCAAGTTTACGAGCACACCTAGATAACTACTTTTATTTTTGCAGTATGTCAATAAAATTTTTGATGGACTTCATAATGGTGATAATGAGAAAACACACGTCCGCTATGCACGGCGCGTGGCGCGTTTCAAACCGACATTTCCTAACGTGTGCGGAAGAAAATATATGCAAGCGCTGCGTTCCGTATGACGTCATTAGGTTTTTTCCAAACTTACGTGCTGGCATTCGAAATGTTCGTACAGAATAATTTCCGTTTGGAAACAAAACAAATGTTTGTGGTGTCAATGCATTTTGAAGCGTTCAAAAAATACGAGTACAGAAAACGAATGTATGCGGCCGGCTTAAGGAATTAAAGGCGAAAGATGGTTCTAAAGGAATCATCTATCTGTGAGATCATGGACCTTGAATATGTATAGAATTGAAGACGAGGTCCAAATGCGATCAAAGCCACAATTAAGGCAACATCAAATCCTTGCTTATTATATCCGCGTTGATGGACAAAGTGGATATTGTTTTCTGAGTCTGAAAGATGTTATATTACTATTGTAGGTATATTTTTTTTATTGTATCAATACAAACTAATTATAAAACAGTGTCGTTGACGCCAGCAAAGTATTTCTTGTGGCGTTACATACATTTATCATATTATTGTTATTTATTGAAAATATGGGGTATTGAGAGATTTTTATTTTTAATATAAAGTTCAATAAATTGTAACAAACTTTAAAAAAACTAAAGGATCTCCGTAGAATGATTCATTTTCGTTCCACAGAGAATTTAAACCGGCAACTCGCTTTGTACTAATGACGCTTCGGGTCGAAAATGAGAGCTGAAAGTTTAACTTTTAACCTTTGTTAGGATAATGGCTCTTTTAATTGCATTTCATTCGTGAATAAAAGTCACACCTCCGTTTTGTCGTAATGAATATATTTGGTGTTTACGTGGTTAACTAATTTTCTATATTTAATTTATATACAAAGTATTACCGCGTCCTCTTTTTTATGACGTCATTCATTATGAAAGGAAAAACGTAGACCTTAAAAAATCATGCTCGTGCTCGGTCGTCTGTTTGACGTAAATGATTTTTGGAAATTATGATTTTTTACATAATGTTAGTTCTTCGTGACACGCGTTTGTATCGATATTTTATAAATTAAAAAAAAATACTTAGATAAAATGGGAGGTCGGTGTGTTTTATAGAAAAAAAATCTTTTAAATAACGTATTGTATTAGGTATTTTAGAAACCATCCTATATAGTTTCTAAAAATATATATTTTTAAATTTATAGCCCAGTGATCTTTATGATTATAGTTCAAAATTTGTGGTAAGTGACTGACTCACTCTTGTCCGATTTTTTGTTTTAAGTAGATTCTTTACAATACCAAATACTTAATTACAATAAATGAGGTTTGAACAATAGATGTATCTATATGATTAAATAAAACCTATTTTATTGGAGTACAAATAGTGTAATCAATTTTATTAGTTTTACAACTTCGTTTATAATGATAGAATTATTTGGTATTATACACTTTTGAAATTAAAATATTGTAAAATACGCTCATATTTGAAAGAATGAAATTAGACAATAATTCTCAAAAAAAAATGTACCTTAGAGAAAATAACTCTATATCACTTATTTTAAATTTTCTAGATTACAATAAATCTTGTTTATTTACGTTGGACGTGTGATATATTTACGTCAAAAATCAGAAAGACCACTCTGGTCGAGGGGTGTGTGTGTGCGTGCGCGCGTGAGAACTTGACGGGCGAACGTGTCGTTTTTTTTATATTGTACTAAATTTTTCCTACACGCCCAAAGAAGTTTCACTTCAAAAACGTTCTAAATCGGCAAGGCATTACTAGATCAACAACAATTCGAGCAATTATTACTGGATAGATATAAAAAATAATATATTTGACGTTTCTAACACTTCAATCCATTGCTTTCGCACTTTGCTGCTGCTTACGACAAATCCCTAAAATCCGTCTAGCACGACAAACTTGACATACAAGTTTGCAATAAAGCTCCATGATGTTCAAACGTATTTGACCTCTGTACACTGCGCTGTCGCTTAGAAAAACAGCTGAATTCAAAAAAAAACATAATCTTATTGAAGTAAAATAATATCTAGTACAGCGTCCGCAGTTTACACTTTTTTGGGATTCCGTAGCCAACAAGGAACCCTTGTAGTTTTGTCATTTCCGTCTGTCTGTCTGCGGCTTAGCTCACAGACTGTTAGTACTAGAGCACTGTAATTTTGTACAGGTATACATATCAATCACACCGACAAAATAGTAGAATAAAATCTTGAACAAATTTTTTTACAGTAAAGTAACTCCGTAAAAAATGGATGATTTTTTTTTTCTCATTTATGCCATGGCGTAGGGTATCGTTGGATAGCTCATCCGAAATCATTGTTATTCTGTGAAACAGTTTTTCGATTTAGGGATCCGTTTGCGAAATATTAAACTTGAAAGTGATCGATTTAAGTCCCTCCCCCACCAAGCAAATGACTATTCTTGGATATATGAAAAAATTCACAGCAGTAATGGATATAACGAAGTCAAAAGGAAAACTTTCACAGCTAAGTAGGCTTTGCAAGTTAAGGAGTAATAGTCGACCAAATTAAAAAAATATAATCGGAGAAGTAAAAAGCAAGACTTCGTACAAACTCCATTGTGTAAAAAAAAATGAATGGGAAAGATAAAAGTTTATGAACCATGTAAATTTATGGACATATAAAATCATAACATCCTTAACACCCGTTCTACGTGAGGGTCTGTTTTAGACGTTATTAGCCGTCAAACCGTGAACTCAATCAGTATGCTGATTGTAACAAACAAAGAGTCCTTTTCTAAGTCTGGATATTGTGATGGAAAATTTGTAAAACATTAATCGATATCGAGAGACAAGTACCGTGAATAAAATTTTTGTTGGAGTAAAATTTCTTTATAAAAATAGAGGAAAAATTTATAAAGATGTTAAAATAATAAACCTAACGTATTCTTCCAACAACTTCTTCTTTCAAAGTTATTGTAAGTATTGGCAATTATGTAGTTAAAATTATTAACAGTTTTAAGATATTCTTTATTCTAAGGTAGTAGAATTACTACTACTTTAGAATAAAAAATTCTAATAACAATTATATATTTGTTAAATGATGGAATTATTCGATGTTTGTCGGTTTAGATTGTGTAATTTATTCATATAATTGAAAACTCATATTCTTGAATAAATTAATGAAATGAACTATTCAATTTTCACGTAGAAATTATTTGGATAAAAAAATTATTATTTTATAAAATTAAAATTATATATCGTAAAGAAGTTTCACTTGACTTTTTGAACATATTTTTTTTATTAATCAAATTTTCATTACATTGAATAAAAATAATGTTTTTGGTATGTAGCTTTGTTTTATTACGGTTTTATGCCTTAAATGAAAAAATCGAACCTTAAATATATAAAACTCTCGTATGGCATTTCTTTATGAAAGTGTTTTTTTTTTTAAACAATGAATTATTGCGGGAATTTGAAATTTTGGCATTATGTTTACATTTCTACATCGCCAGCCAATGACTAGAAAAAAATCTAGGCAACTATTGGCGTGCAGTTCAGCCCTATAACTTTCATACAGCTTGGAAAGCACAAAAATGCACGAGATAGCCAGCAATACCCCATTCAGTTTGTTACCTACGTACACTCTCCTTTTAATATTTCTATCACATTTGCCATTAATCTTAAAGAAACTACTCAAATGGAAAAACTTTTTGAGTTTTTTCAGCACTCTTACCTCCTATACGTATTACATTCAGTCACGTTGCAAACTCCATGACCTTAGTCTTACTGACATTTAATTTCATACCACTTTTTTTAACAGAACAATTCATTATAGTTACCGTCGCTTGCAGCTAGCACGCCGGCGGCGCAAGAATCACTTAGTCATCGGCGTTTAATCAGCGTTTAACAGGCAGCTCCGTAACACAAAATAAGTATACTGCACTACTTAAAGTGTTTACTCTATAAGTAGGTAACGTATAACTCGCTAGCCAGTTGGATGTCTCGTCTTATAATAAATAAAATCTTTATTCGCGGTCACGACTTGCTGAAACGCTGCATGGACGTCGAGGCGCAAGGTTCCGCGGACCGCGAGGCGCTAGGTGGCCCACGTCGCCCACACCCTGAACTATCCATGCGTACGCGCAACGACGCAAGACGCAGATTGGTAATCGACTTCTAGCATATACACAGCTAACTCGAAAACGGCCCTCAGGATTTTGATATTAACTTATACTTTGATACAGTTTGGCTTTTCAAGTTTACCTATACAGTGGACCCCCAGTAATCCGGCCCCTGTCTAATCCGGCGTCCCTTGTAATCCGACATGCCTGTCACTGTTGAATGTAGAAACACAAACATTATTTTGAAAAATCTTTGCTAATACGCGATTAAACAGGTTGCAACTTGTATGCGCCACCGCTACACTGTATTGTGCTCGACGCGCTTTGTTTTGATTTTTATCGTTCAGTTTGAATTTGACTACTAAATCCGACATACATGTGTAGTATGATTTGTAGTTCAGAATCTTATTATTTTGATCTCTGATTTTCCGGATTACAAGGGACTCTTAAAAAATGCGGACTATAGGGTTTTAAGAAGTATTCTATAATCCGAAAATTCAATAGTCCGACACTGCCCTGCAAAACGTTTGTCGGATTACCGGGGGTCCACTGTATACGTATACGTAGTTCCTTTCTTAGACTTCTTTATTATGTGCCATTTCGTAGCATACAAAGGTAACTACATTATTGCTATATTATTTCTCTCTATACTACATTACATAAATTACGGATGGCTCTATGCATAGATAAAATACGTTAGTAACAAAGATCTAATTACTTATTATTGGCACTGAACAAATGCAACAATTTTTGTGTGTAGGCAGTTATAATTTTCCTACGGCAAATTCCACAAAGGCCGAGCAAAGGTTGCATAAATAAGTACTACGAATTAAAATGAACACCCACGAACTTCTGCGAATCGAGCACGTTGACAACAACGTGTAATGTACTCACATACGAACATTAATGCAAACTACGCAACCGAACTGGGTACCTGTATTGAGTGCATTCACGAGGCGCATTTCTTGGATACGACACGGTCGTTTTAAATGAATACGTAAATAGCAGTTTTATTGCATACCTATGAAATAAAAGGGCTAGAATTTTGTTACGTGTTATATTTGTTGCCTTCGAAAAAGCATCGCTTAAATCGTTACATTTGATGTCGATGCTCGTCGTGTGGCTGCATTTTCATGTATTACAGTATACACATGTACTTAACCTTCTTCTGTCATAATTACATGTTCTTGTAATCTACGTATGTATCGTATATTTTGTACAGTAATACTTTATTAGTAGTTGTAGTAGCTGCGGAATACTTTAAAGTTTGATTGCTGTTACAGATTTTGTAACGTTTGTAGTTGTGAAAACCTAAAAATAAAATAAAATTGAAGTGTATAAGGTCGGGGAAATAGTTTTTTCGTATTTTATATACAAAGTCAAGATGATTTTTCATCATATTTTATTAACATTGAATTATAATACATATTGCCGTTTTGTAGGTAGTGATATAATCCCGTTGCTATAGAAATTTTAAGACTTCTGATCAAAAAACTGCGGCAATTAATTTTGACAGTCCTCTTTTGATGTTAACCTAACACTACCTAATGAATTCTGAAGAGACCGAAACAGGTGAAAATTTGAGGATGCAAGATCAGGAATGTATAATGGATGCATTAGCACGCCCGACAAGGCAGGTAGATGTTAGGTATTATGATGGACACCAAAAGGTTGTGATCATGGAACCTGTATGACACAAAAACAAGGAAACCACACTTTATGCAGGGTAACGACGCATTGTATGGGTTCTGCGCATCTCTTTATTCTCTCCTTACGAAAGAGAATTTTAGAACCATAACGACATATGCCTCTCGTCGTGCATACTAGGTTAATAATTGTGACTATTGCATTAAGTGTTTTCTGAGCAACAATTCAAATTATTTGTAGATACGTATAGATATCTTATACTATTATATCCCTAATAGAAATGAGTATTATCAAGAGTACAATGTCGATTCATTGCTCTCTTTTTTTATTATTTGATATCTATTATTCTATTCTTCTATCTAAATTTATAACTTTTATATAATTAAAATTTGATTCAGTCTATTTAAAATACAGCTCGAATCAAGTTTTAATTATATAATTTTAACCAATGTAAGAGTCAGTTTATGAGCGGCATTTAAATTAATGAATACCTACCTATATGAGTTCTCATTAATTATTACCATTTTTCATAAATATTTTCATTTGTAATTAATAAAAGTCAATATTTCAACAAAATATAAACGACTGATAATTAAAAGAACAAAGAGTATAATAGGTATCAACGGTAGAGATAAATTTGAATACTGGAAACTCGCCAGCTGAAAGCACGTCAGTGTTAATTTCCGTTTAAGTAATGGTAGAGCATTAACAAATATTTCACTAAATGTCTAAACAAAAAAATTGCGAGAAACGTGTTCGTGCGTGTTTGTAAACAAGCAACCGAACCCTATACAGAGTGCGACGTGCGAACCCGGGGTCGCAATACATAGCATCGTATTTTCGTTCTGATTATGACTTTAATGCCTTCGTCAAAAGTAAAGACGCTAACTACCCTGTCCATATGAGCATAGTTACTTACTATGCTCATGTGGATGGATTTTATCATGTATTTTTTTGGAAATATTCATTATCTCCTCCCCCTATAAAACAATTTTTCCAAAGAAACCATAGTCATTAAAGTAGACGTTTCTGAAAAAAATAACTTGGAACATTAACGTATAAATGTTGTACTGACAATCACGGTGCCGCAATGCGTCGCGCGGCCGGCCAGTTATCGATCCATTTGTACAGCCGCGATCAGTCACAAACTTATACTGTTTGTACATCGCGCCGTGACCGATCGCGCCCGCGCTTGGAGTCTGGCCGAGTATTTATTAGGGTTATATTTATATTATTCGTTAGTATATTTTCAATGACTTATTTTTGTTATAGTTACTTTGGCAAGATTGTTCTAAAAAAGGAGGAGATTGTTAGTATTTGCGAAAAGATGCATGATATAATCTATCCTATGTAGATCTATTAGTTATCAAATTATAGACTTCACAGAGTAGTGCACTTATACTAACCTGATTTTACGTATTTACGAAGAAAGCGCACTTAAAAAATAAATAAACAAAATATATTTACGAGGTTATGTTCATCAGTGAGATGCGGATATTGATAAAACGTGTTGCATGTCTATTATCATTAAGTGCATAGCGTAAGAAAAAAAGACGTAATTATCTTGAATTCATTCACTTATTACCGTTGTTGACCATGTTGAGAATTATTTTTCTTGAAAATGCGAAGCTTGAAACAGAAACTGAACATCTCATACTTCGAGGCGCTTCTATTTAAAGCACATTATCATAGCCGGAATAACATTTAGCGATACTAAAAAAATATAAGTTGTCAAAGACTGTTTTTTCTTTATTTTCGGGTCCATCAGCTTTCCTGAAACGAAAATGAAACTGACTAAACTGATATGAATTATGACGCATTCAGAAATGCGCTATATGCAAATTGCGTCGCAATTGGCCAGCGAGCTCGCGGCTATTGAGGACGCGGCGTCACGTTGTGAATTCGAGTTTCGAGTGATACTTTCATGTTGCATGAAAGAAAAAAGATTTCTCATTAAAATTCGTTTAGATCTCAACAGCGATCCGATAGAAGATCGAGTGGATGATCGAGATTAGGATTACGGTTAAAATAAGAACTTATTTCGCTGTTAAATACATTAAAATTATTTTTGAACATTGAACAGTGTCTCAGTTACTAAATTACAATCATAACGTCGCATATACTAGAACAGTCGCGAAACGAAAAAGAACTCCTGACAGATGTTGACTCCAAATCGGTGAATCATCGAGTTCTAGAACCTTTGTCCACGGATAAGTACCTACATACATAGAATCCTAAACACTGATTAATCGTCGATGATGAGGTTTACAATAACCTCATTTAAACGATTACTCATAGTGCAATTTGCAGTTATTTTCAAGATTTCACAATTATTGTTTTTCTCCTCGTATTGCTTGATTGATATGAATAACGATGTCGTTGAACTGTGTGAATGTTTTGATTGCGATTTAATTTATAGCGACTTTAATGGTAAACAATATTAATATGTCGTTACTTCTTGCTAGTATGTATTAATTAAACAAATAATCATATTTAGTGCACTAATCAATAAAATACATAACAAGAGCATATTTTACCCTTACTCATTGTTATATAAAAGATTTACTTATTTTTATATAAAATTAATAAAAAGCTTATGGAAGAATCATAAAGAGAAAAAAAACTCGCCTAATGAGGGGATAGGCACTACTTGACATTCAATTTTTTTTCTACTTGCCAATATCAAATCCTGCGATGGGAAGTTTTGATTGCCAATGTAGCGGGTATAAAACTATCAGCAAAGTTATTTTATCTGTATTATCATAACTTTGTATACTTATCAGTACATAGAAGACGAAGGAACAGAAAAGAGGCGTAGAGCAGTAAACAGGTTAACGTTAAGACCGTCATTATTGATCCTCAAGTCTCGGTCATGATCAAGGTAAATTACTCTTTAAGACTGAATCGCCCGCTCCACATATCGGGGAGAATGTTACGCCATCTATCCCGGACTCTATCATCAGAACGGCGACAATCGTGACTGGCAGCCTCCGACACGACGTGAACCAGCCTCAAGGGCTTACGGTCCGAGCATTTGAAACAAAAAGATTGCGAAAGGGAACGCGTCAGCTGTGGGGTGATTAAAGCTTGAAATAACAAAAGACTGGAGAAACAAACCTCGTACCTTCTCTTGGGAGATAATACTCTCGACATAGGTCTCGGAATAGGTCCTTCTCTCGAGGAAGCCACCACCGCTCGCTCCATGTCGCACGATATCGCTGCAGTATATCTATTTCTATGCTATTCTATAAGCATATTAACAAAGGTGTGTCGAAAGCGTTTGTTTTCCCGTGCCAAGCTGGGACGGACTGTTAATAGCTTTAAATATAAAAAAAATGACGTGCTGCTGCCAACTAGTCGGATAATCGCAGACCAATAATTTATAAATACATTATTCACTGCTGGTTTGTAATTTTTATTTTGGTATTAAAAATTGTATCTGTCTTTTAAACACAAGGCTCTTTATTCCACATGATCAAATAATGTCCAAACATAAATCAAAATAAGAACAAAATGCAAAGACATAAGCTACACCGATTAATGACGCATTGTTAAAAAAAACCGCTTCTAATTACGGGCTTGTGAAAAGCACAAACTGAAGGTATATGAATACGCACTCCAAAAAATCAAAACTTTATTTACTCAGAAAAACCTGCCGCTTACTCTGAGAAGTCCTTCATTGCATACAAACCGAGTTATCAGCGGACCGGTGTCACTGTACCATGCCACAGTACACTATTATCGTAGATATAATTGTGTGAGCGTTTGCCAATAAATTTCGATACTTAAGCCGGCCGTTGAAATATCGAGAACATTCTTCGCAGTGGGCAGCGTTAGCGACCGCAATCAATCCCATCGACAATAACACGGCGGACATTGTGCTCCGGTGACCCGGCCTGCTGACGTATGGCGTCCATATTCTCGGTATGTGCCTGCAATTGTTCTTATTATATTGCAACTTATTGAACAATATAAATCCATCTATAGTGTAGATAATTAATAATAAATATAACGACTAGTCTTTATAAATAAACTCGCCAATATTAATTGCAATTAGTACATATGAAATATAAAAAAGTTATTTGCACATTTTATTCTACTCGCAAGAGTTACTAATGTTACATTTTGTAGTTCTTCCTGTAAAATGAAAAAAAGTTTATATTTTAACACGTTTTTAAGCCATAAACTGAATGTAGATCTGAAATAAAATAATTAAAGGAATACAACTTTATTATTATTGATGTAATCATTGTTGTTGGTAGAACTTATTATATCTATTTTGTGGCTAAACAATGGTAAGTTCACTACTTCCGTCTAATTATATACTGTGTATTTCGATATTAAGAAAAAGAAGTTTTTAAATTGTGTTTATCCAAAAAATGATCTACGCCACTTTACTTAATATGTCACAATTATTATTTTAAAAATTTTTCTGCTCCGAAATATTTTAATTAAAATCCCACGCAATATGTTTTTATCCTGTAATTCTTGTGTATTTCAGTAGTGTGACATTTTTTGTTTTATTCAAAAAACATATGTTTGGTTGGTTGTTTGTTGTGACACTTTTATGCTTCTACCTAATGTTTGATTGGCTTGTTTAATACAGTATATCAGCAGAAATTACTGATATAGCATGTGGGTGCCAGAGTTAGAAGATGTTGACTTCGTTTGAAGTTATTGGACTTCGCTCATTATAGTTCACAATAAGTATAGATTAAATAGATAGCGAAATCGAGTGGTATTACTATTATCGTATTCGGGTAACTTATGTTAAACGTGTGTGTTTTATTCCATTGTTGATTTACAGATAATTGATTTTTAACACAAATGTTCTTTTATGCAAAGCAGCAAAAACATACGAGCTACCGTAAAGCTGATACTCATGACTTCCTATGGACACTCGCAACTCCATAGGAGTTACTAGTACAATGCTGACATTTTAGGAAGGAATAGGATATCTGATGGCGAAAGATGTGCGGAGATGGAGAGGAGAGTGGAGATAATGGAGGGGGAGTGAGCCACCGGAAGTCTCGCTCACCGGACGAATGTAGTCTGTGAGAATATATTAAGATGATACACCACTGGTTGAGACGTTCCAATTTCTTGTAGCTGCCAATTAGGCTAGAGTATGGCTCTACCACATCCAGTCGGTAAGTTATGTAGGCTTTCGATGTATAGATGTCCACAAGTCTGATCTAATATAATCAGAAATAAAACTCAATAGATTGGTGCCTCAATTTTGTATACTTCCAATAACACGTTCCATAAAATTTCTACATTCTCACATAGTAATCTACTCATCACAGACTACAATCTTTTCAGAATGTCCGACCGAGTAATTTTGACTAAATGCAATGACAAATTATTGAATGTAAACATTCATTCGTTCACGTAATATTATAATAAGCTTACAATATCGTGTTAAACGTAAATTTTTATTGTTTCTAATAGTTTAAATCAATAACCTTACAATTTTCAAACATCTTTGTCACTTATATTCTTAAGAGTCTTAAGTTTTGACTTACTAGTAGGTATGTGGTACTCATAAACGGCACTCTGCCGATTTCTATGCCTCTCGACCGGCAGTAATCACTCTATAAGATTTTGAACTAGGCCTACTACATGCTTTATATAGAGAATAATCTTGACAAAAGAGGTGCAACTAGAAAAATAACTAGTAAGACAAAGGACAAATAGGGGTATAGTCTTAAATTCAGATCATTGGAGTAAATTTCAGTCACGCATTGAAGCTGACACCCACCTTTCTTTTGTCCTCAACTAAATGCCATACCAATTCTCGGGGCTTACATCGTTACAGCGTATTTTTTACATTCCGGGTACGGGCGGAGCCTGCATCCGAAACAAGATCGGAAGAGGATGGAAAACGAAGTTGAGACTTTATGAAATCGATTTAAATAATGAAACGGTTTATGTTGTGTCTACCGCTCACAAAAACTAATGTATAGGTCAATAAATAATGGAAGAGATTTTTAGAGCCCCTCGTTCTTGTCACAGGCGGTCGTAGAAAATGTGATGTCATATTTTTAGCAATCATAAATTTAGGCATTATTAAATTAAAACGGCACATCCAAAATTATTTACATATTTGTATTTGAAATTTGTTTTTTATGAAGTCAACAATTCTGAAGTTTTTATTAAAGTTGAATATTAGAATTTTAATATTCAGATTCATGTATGTGACCCGACAAAGCGTGTGACTCATCTCGCTCACTGTCACACGATTTCACCCTTTATCAACTCCCGACCTGCCCTTAACGTGTGACGTAATTTATAGATGGACCCTCGTCGATAGAGCGGCAGGCAGCCTCGGAATAGGGAGTGGATAATCGCTTTATGTCACAAGAGGGCTCGAAGGCAAAAATAGTGTTGGGTAGCAAATGACCGTTTTCTCTACATGTTAAATGCTACTATAGCCATCTTGATAAAGTAAGACACGTACCGTTGTTAATTAAAATTTGTATGGCGGCGTTTAACCTATAAACACTACAGTTGTAGGGCTACGTACCTAAGTCCTTGGCCAGTTTCGATAATACATAATAATTTATCGCAACATAAACGAGCGAGGAACGTAATCGAAGTCGACGACGAAGCTAAATGTTGTAATATAAATAGAACACCTCTTGGATAGGTGTCGCTTTGGACTGTTATCGCGGCTGTCTCGACGTGCAGTCACGTATTCACGTATCGCGTTGTAACGCGACGACTCGACGGAGGGCGCCGTGCACGTCGACGCGGATGGTGCGACGGATCGGGCCTATGCATCGGTCGATGGGAAAAGTTGGACTTTTTAGTATC
The DNA here is from genome assembly GCA_005406025.1 of Eumeta japonica. NCBI lineage: Eukaryota > Metazoa > Arthropoda > Insecta > Lepidoptera > Psychidae > Eumeta > Eumeta japonica. The sequence continues at coordinate 122,970 of BGZK01001312.1, forward strand.
CGGGTCTTGTGCCAGAAGCGCTCGACACGGGCGAAAGCGAACTTTTAATATTTATAAGCTTTTACTAGCAGCGAAACTCGGCGTTGCTAGGGTTAAAATACATCGCATGTTTAATGGTATAAAAAATATTTAAAGAATTTTTTAACGTAGATATTATAGATTTCTATCTTAAATATTGAGAGACTTATTTGACCATTAAACATACGGTCTATGTAGAGTATATAAAAATAATGAACTAATTAACGAATTGAAATAATTATAAGTTAAAATAAGAAACACCGTAATAAATGGAAAATTTATGTTTTATTTACAAAATTATTTACATATTACATTATACATATTACATACTACAAATTCATATACATATTACATATTATATTATACAATTACACTTTTTATTTTAGTTACTTTTATTTAAATTTCTTTTTACAACACTTTGTTATAGATTATATTTATAGCTTTATTGTCTGGACTATAAATAAACAAAATTTTGAGGTGATCCTACTCGTGAGCATACGACGTATAATTTTGGCCGTGTGCAAAGCATGGTTCCTTTAAGTCAACGCCCCAGTATTGGAATGTTTGGCCCTGTGCTTTGTTGATAGCCATGCTGTCAGCCAACTTCACCGCGAATTGTAGGCGTTTAAAAGTAAAGGACAATCCATTTGGTATTAAAGGTAACCGTGGTATAAATACTATCTGTCATTTCTCTTTACCAGTCATCATACTGACTTCGTTGATGTTATTTTTTGTTGTTTGATGCAGAGTCTCGTACCATTACACAGTTTCGGCGAGTCAGATTTCGCAATAAAATAATTGATGAACCAACTTGTAACTAAAACTGTGTAATAGCATTCCTGGAACAATTAATGAATTTAAAAATTCAGTAGATAAATTGATGCTTTCTTGTTCATCAGTTATTGTTTGTATTAACGTGTAGATTTTCTCTTCTCCCACAGTCATTTCTTGGATGATGTTGTTGACGCCGTTGATAATGTCATTCTTCGTGACTGGAATAATTCGTTCGCGTAACGATTTTGAATTGGTATCAGTTTCAGTAATACTTGGATATGCTTCATTTATAAGTTGTTCCGGTGTTTGAACAACATTACAAATCTCATCAATTAACGTGATTTGGCCAGTATTTTGGTCTATTAGATAGGTGCCCTCTCCTATTTGTAATAGTTTTTCAAAAAAATCTTCTGCCTTTTCATCTCCTGAAATTTGCGCCCTAATATTTGTGGTCAATTTAATTATTTTTACCTGTTCCTAGGTGACCGGCTTCTTTAAGCTAGCGTTAATTTCATCCACCGGCGTTGATTTCGAAATGACAGGTAGCGTTTGACGAAAATCGCCTGATAGCATTAACAATACACCTCCCATTACATTCGTGTTGTCGCGTAAATCTTGAAGTGTTCTATTGAGTGATTAAAGTAATTTTCTATGGGCCATTGTGTTTTCGTCCCATGTAATGGCTTTGCACTGTTTCAATATTTGTCCACGTGCTGATGATTTTGTGATGGCCCATACCGGTAATTGATAATCAGTTACATTTAATAGTAATTTTAAACCAGAGTGCGCTGTTCGTCCACCATCCATAAGTGTTGCCGCAATCCCAGATGATGCCAGGGCGAGAACAATTTCTTTATTTGCACGAATTTCACCTAGAATTAAAATTATCAAAAATTTTTTCTCTGTGCCGCCAGATACGTCTACAAATATTATACCACCTTGCTGTTTTTTATAATAATCCATTATTATATCATATGTTTGTTTTTGACTCTCAATTAATAAGGGTTTTATTTTGTTGGATGTAAAGCCTCAATTCGTCGATATTATAATTTGTTTCTCTTAAAAATTCACTGTTCATAGCATCCAAATGACTTCGTTTAGGAGATTGAACACCTAGTTGTATTAACATTTGGTTAGATAATGCTAAACATTTATCTTCTATCAATATCAAAGCTTTGTTAAAAATTTCTTCTTTAAAATTAATTTCTAAGTCCAAGTTTTGTTGTCGTAGTTCAGCCAAGATGTCATCGCTCATGTATCCTCGATATTTTAGCCATAGTCGATTTGGATTAGAAGGATTCCATGTCGTTAATATACTTGCAAATAGCTCACAAATTTGATTTGCTGTTGCCGTTTGGGCTACTTCATTTATAGCTAAGGGGCTATCTATAAAGTCACACGTTTAGGCGGTCAACGAAATGTGACAATGCGCGACAAGGAGCAGGTCAAAAGCTATATGACGTCAAATCAGAAATACGAAAACGAAAAAAGGTTTATGTCTTTTGTTTTGTCCAATATTTAAAGTATTTTGAACAAAAAAAAATTGTAGAAACTGCTGTTTTCTGAAAGCGATTCGCCAAATCGCTTCGTTGGTATTAATGTAACGACCCATTTGATACTGTACTATCTCATTATGCTGGTTTTCTTTGGTTACCGTAAAAACAGCCATATCCACAGCCTCTATTAATATATTTGCATACATACTTTATCGATTTTACAGAACTGCCGTATTCAACATTGATATGGGCATTGAACATTTTAGATAAAAGTGGATCATATAGAAGCACTCATCGATTGTTAACTTGAATTTCTTCATTGCCTCGTAATTTAATTTTAACCGTAAATCCGCCTTGTACTGGTGATAGACGTCTGTATTTTGGACATCCGTCTTCACCTGTTTTGTTCAAAAATGGCTTCAGATAACGTTTCGTACATTTTTCATCTTTCTTGCACGGAGAACTTCTATGTAGTTCACTACACGGGCCATGAACTATGTTTTTTACGATTATACTATAAAGATCAAGATCTTCTTCCAGGTTTGGAAACTCAGCCTTGATGATATCATCTACTTAATTTGGCTGAATTTTAATTTTTAAATCAAATTAAGTTGTGAGAATGTGGCTGTCCTCGTTTCTGCCATTCAATTGAAAACATCCAGCAAATAATAGTACCAATTATTTTATTTTTCACGATGGCGTCAATAAATTTGATTTGTGTTTGACGAAAAACTCGGGCAACAATATCATCGTCGATCGCTGGCCCTCTGTCCATATTGTAATTTTCTTTGATTTCCACCAATGGAAAATTACATGTAAATGTTATAAATGAATCTGGTCGGCCGTGTTTTCTGACATTAGTTCTTGAACATATCAACACATCTTGAACATATTCATGCATGTGACGTGAACTTTCAGTAAACGTAGATGGCGAGATGACCAATTTTCCCATGTTATCGACGTTTCCATCATTTATCATATAGCATCTCTTAAATGGATGTATTCATCCGAACGTAATTTTCGTTGATTAGGGCGAATAAATTCTAATTTTTCCGTCTCAATTTTAGCATAAATATCTACATTAAACTGGTCAAATAACTGCCGACAATTTAAAAAATGGTTATATTCACGATTTCTAGTCATAATTCGATAAGCATAAAATTGCATAGCTAATACTTTTTTGTTAGTTTCAACACCTGTAGCTGGATCGATTTTTTGGATATCGAATGTAGTGCATCACTACGATATGTTGAAACACATCGTAGTTACGATACACTACAGTTTATCACGAGTTATCTACAGTTATAAATTGCAACGTACTTCTTCGGAAATACGTTGCAGTTTATTACTTCAGCGTTCAATAATAATATCAATATAATTACATTCGTTATCAACAATTACTACGGTAACTTCGTTCGTTTGAGGTGCGTTGAACCTTCGTTCGCGTTGAGCGGCTGGTATTTTATCTTCTCGAATAACTATTTTATAATTATCTGGAACCATTTGATCTAGAGAAGTCTTAAACACATTGATTACATGAAGTAGAACCTGTAATTTTTTTAATATTATCTCATTGTAGTCATGGCAATAATAACAAAATAATTATAAAATAGCAAAAGGATTGAAATGACATACTTAACAGTAATGAAAAATTTTAACCAGATAATATGGTATACAGAATGTGAAATCCTCTTTATTAATTATTATATATATTTATGTAACTATAATTAATATGAACTGATTTCTCAGAATTAAGTCACTTTAGAAATGGTTTAAAATTGACAACACACCATTAACCGCAGAAAATCCTTGAAGCTGATAAAAAATGATATCTTCCTGTCCGCTTTCCTGATTGCCGGCTTAATCAGGATAATTCGCTCTGTTTCGTAATCATGCCAAACGAAGGAACCCATGGGAGATTTGTGGAGCGTCTAGAGTAAAATAATGGGGGGAGCACGAACACCACGTTCAGAAGTGATGGACACAACTGATAGATATATGCTTTTCTTCTTTTTCGAAGTGCCACTTTTAGACAAAACTCAATGCAGATATTTCAATTTGGACACTTTCACGATCATAATTTCGGCTAAATATGGATCACTTCTTTTTGTGAAATCTTTCCCTTATCTCGGTTTTTCATTTCTTAAAAGGTATTTTAAAATAAAAATCCAAAACCAACATTCACATATGAATTAAAAAATGATTCATTTCTGACGTATGAAAAAAAGGTTAGTCGATAAAAACGGGAGACGGATGAGAAATAAATAATTATTAGAACTAAATATATTAATAGCTAAAATATTAGACTACACATTATCGTAAGACGTAGTTCCATATCAAATTATTAATTTACAAATATTCATCTCAATGGCAGTCTAATTACAGTTCAATAAAAATTCGCAAAAAGCTTCAAAATGTGTCTAATCTTTTTAGGGTTCCGTACCTCAAAAGGAAAAAACGGAACCCTTATAGGATCACTTTGTTGTCCGTCTGTCCGTCCGTCCGTCCGTCTGTCAAGACCCTTTTTCTCAGGAACGCGTGGAGGTATGAAGCTGAAATTTATATCAATTACTCAGATCTACTGTCCCTTGAAGCTGTGAAAAAATCAAACTTCTAAGCCAACGCAATCAAAAGATACAGCCGTTTATGCCGCAAATTTTCGACACTTGCAAGGGAATCAAAACCTACAGGGTGCTTCCCGTGAACTCAGAATCTTGAAATTTGGTACGAAGCAACGTCTTATAGCATAGATAAAGGAAAAATTACGAAAACCATAAATTTTTAGTTACATCACATAATATATTTTTTTTTTAATAATTTTAAACTTACTACCCATTTCCTCATAAACGCGTAGAGGTATTAAATTGATATTCATACCAAATACTCAGGTCTATAATACCTTTAAGCTGTAACAAAATCAAACTTCTATGTCAACGCAATCAAAAGAAACAGCAATTTAAGCTGCATATTTTGAAACTCGCAAGTACTCGCAAGGGAATCAAAACCTAAAGGGTACTTCCAGTCGACCTAGAATCTTGAAATTTGGCATGAAGCAACGTTTATAGCACACATAAAGGAAAAAATCCGAAAACCTTAAATTTTTAGTTACATTACAAAATATATATTTTTTAATAAATATAAACTTATTACTTTTTTCCTCATGAACGCGTAGAGCTATCAAGTTGAAATTCATATCAAATACTTAGATCTAATTGCCTTTAACCCGTGAAAAAAAAATTCTAAGTCAACGCAAAAACGCAAAACGCAAAAGTACAACCATTGATACCGCATATTTTGAAACTCGCAACTACACGCAAGGGAATTAAAACCTAAAGACCACTTCCCGTTGACATAGAATCTCGAAATTTGGTAAAACGAACTTTGTAAACCTTGCAGGTTTGTACGGAACCCTCGGTGCGCGAGTCCGACTCGCACTTGGCCGGTTTTTAAAATGTCGTCTATTTAACGGTGTCAAAACTAACCAGATACAAACAGTGCAACGAAAAAGACTTTACTGCTAATTTTTACTTTTAAAATACGAAAAAAAAATTTTTCCCCGAGTTAATAATATTAAACTAGACAAAATTTCGTCCGATTTTTCCGACCTGGGACATTATTCTAAGATTATTTTCGACGAGACAACGACACAATGCGTACCACATGTCATCTGGATAAATTAAACGTCGCTCAAGTTTGATACGAAAACTCGGCCGCTTGCGCGCGGCGCTGCGTATTGAAAGTTATTCGAGGGAATCCTTTTCAATGCGAAGCTTTGCGCGTGATTTTTCAAAGCTCCATAAATCATATTTCTCCTTTATTTTCCGCGCTTCCGGGTTCCCGTACGAAAATTCCACGAAACGGAAACTTCGGATAGAGATTAGCTTTCCTTTATAAGACTGAAGTAAAATAAACGATTCAGCGTATTGGTTTGTTGAAAAATGAAACATTTATTTAAATACCATTATAAATATTAGTATGCCTATAAAAATAACATGCTTATTTAAAGGTTAAAAAATACAACTATTTCATACGTCTTTGTGTGATTCGGTACAATGGTGCAGAGACAAAATGAAACAAATTTGACTTCATATGGCTGTGGTCGACGTTACTTTACAAAAACCAGGTTTCTAAGAAAAGAAAATTAATATGATACTTGATTCTAATAAAAGTACAGCGAATAAAAAAATATTTATAATTTTTTTTTTCACTGATAACGCCTGGAACAACAGATCAACTTTGATAGATTTCATTTTCTCCAGGCGTAACAGGCTAATAATGTTAATAAAAACGGTTTAACCAATGAAATCAGTAGCAAGTTATTTGTTAATAACATAGAAAATTAATATTATACAGTTAACGTTACATAGAAAACATACTACCTGTTCTAAATAGAGATGTCCATTAGAATTATGAAGAGAGATGATGAATTATGAAAAGACGTTTCATTACAAGTTGAAAAACATATCTTATTCATAAGTCACAAACATCGAATTGAGAACCTCCTCCTTCTTTTATGAAATCGGTTAAAAAGATGAAGAAATTTATTCTACGTCCAAGTGGCGATGCTGACAGTATACGAAAAATGATATATGAAACTTTAGATTATATAGGTTCAGAGAAATTTTAAACTTTATTCAAACTTTACATGTTTGTCAATTACATTGCGTTTGGATGTGGTTCGAGTTCAATTATCCTGTTAACAGAAATCGTATTACGATAGTGTCCCTATGTGTGCGATGCGACAAGGCGTCGTGTTGCGCACGCGATGCGGAGAAATAACGTATTGCATCGCGGTGCACCTCCAACACGACGACTCTATATAGCTGATGAGAACAGCAGCCGACTACGACCAGTTTGGTAACTAGTATTATCTGTGACCGGACAGGGCGTGTTTTTCATTGGCATTTATCGAAGTCGTTCAACCAGAAACGACCCGAAACTGGCTAGCTTTCGTCCGTGACTCCGCGCATAGTGGACAACGAATGAATAATTCCATCTTTCATATCGAATGATCACTTCCCGATTATGAGTCCGGTCGCGGTCCCGCTCTTCGTTTTATTCTCGATGTAGACCCTGGCCCGCCTTCGATTCAAATCCGACGAATTAATTATCCTATACAAACCCACATCCTTACAACGAAAATATATGTATTTTTTTTATCGCTCACGATTTCGATCCGGATCCTAGTCCCGATCATGATGCTGATCTCGGCCCGATGTTGAGCTTGACCCTCCCTTCAGTAATGCAGTTACCGATAATCATTTGGTATAAGTATTCGTTCCAAATTTGGGTGATCGAAGCCTCGAAAAAATTCTAGTATCTTTGTAAATTTAAGAAACTGTATATTAGCCTGACGTATAAGCTATATTGTTGTAAAGTTTTATTGAAATCCGTTTAGTAGTTTTTGACTAAAAAAGTAACAAACGTTCATTCATCTCACAATATTTCGCATTCACAATGTTACTACAATCACAGAAAGAGAATAAGATGCCTCACATATGTATTTCCAAATAAAAAAGTAAAGTAACTGATATGCGGGTGCAACGTACCAAGCGAGTACTTGCTTTGCACACTTCAACCAATGTCTCATATCGATCGAGAACAAAATCGATCGAGAAAAAAACAAAAGTTTTTTATTTAGAGTTGTTGTTGCTGAGAACCAAAAACACATCTAATTTTCTTATAATAATAATCCTACTGTAAGTCTGCTCGACAACGCCGCTGTTCAAACGACACGTTAACGACTTCCTTCTTGCCTTTTATTAGGATTTCGTAGTTAACATAAACTTTTAAGCCCGTGAATTCTTATTATGATCATACTCTCAAACAATCAGCCCTCTTCTAAGTTCGCATATTGTGACGGGAACTACGGATCCCTACACTGCACGCGGCCTGACACGCACTTTGCCAGTTTTATTGGGACTTGCCGCACTCCTCTGCACCGCACCGCACCATACTGCGAATTTCGTAACAATTATTCTAGTGACATTCTCTTTAATATTGAAATGTATCCAATGACGCGACATTTAACCGCATCCTACCGCATATATCGGGATACTGCCTTCAGTGTTTTCACACTACGAACACATATTATGCAAAATTTTTATTCATCAAGAGTACATAAATTCTGTTTAAACTATTTTTGGGTGTTGGTATGCAGACTAGAGCATAACTTTGATTTTTAAGCAGTTTATAAAATCGGTCACAGAATACCTCTTGTTCGCGAATCAATTATAGTTTACCGATTATTTTTCAAAGAAAAGCAGGAAATACCTTGAGATTTTATTGACTAAATGCACTTGAATACTTTAATTCGTTGATTTATTCAATAGATAAAGACCTTATCAATCCCTCGATAATAATTGCAAATAAATTTATGGATTTATGGATATTACAACAGGATTTAGATATTGGTAAAAGTTGTGACTACGTGACCTGCTCTTTCTCTAGAAAATACCAAGGACAGGAAAAACAATACGATTAAATATTTATGATTGTAATTGAAGTTGGCATTGACATCAAAACAACTACATATTGTGAACTTAGATAATAAAACGCTATTATAATTACTTAAATATAAGTATGACGCATTTTTTGTCATAAAATCTTGTTTGTTGCCTTTCAATGTGTAATTAATGAAAATAAATTTAATAAGTAATAAAAATGCAATTAAGTAAATCTATATGCTATTTAGCTAATCTAGATAGATTTTTGACACGCTTTATAATATTTTTCCACATTATTTTTGTATGTTTCTAAATAGTATAGTATCATTATAAATTCTCCGAAAACCGTCAGTTTATTTTTGTACGTTACATTGTAACTTGTATTTTTTTATATTGATTATTTCTTAATAAGTAGATACATTGTTAAGAGAAAATGATGTACACAGTCAATACAAAAAAAAAACAAAGAAATCTTATTCTAAAAATTTTATTTTCTTTATTACAATATAGATGGTGTAATCTATATATCCAAGGGATCTACATTCCGACAGGCAATATTTGTAAAAAAAAATACGATTAATTTTTGTTTAACCTTTTGATCATTTAATTTCACTTGAAAATTATTATCAAATATTAAAATTACACACGAGTTCATTATTATTACAAATGCTAGCGGTGCGGAGGGCTAAAGGGGGTATAAGCTTATAGCACAACCCACACAGTATCTACCTTTGAGCAAAAGAACGATTAGTGGCGAATATTCAAACGGGTTATAACCTTGACAAGGCTGCAACCCTCAGAAATTAAAAGTACATCTGTTTAATTTTTAAATAAATTCGATATTATGTAATTTACCATGTGAAAAAAAATATCGTGAACATGTGGAAGGCCATATCGTATGTATAAAGAAACAGAAAATTACTATGAATTTTGAAAAGCGATGCCTCTTGCCTCGTCTGAGGTTTCAAACCTCGGCTACCCGCGCGGGGTAACGCCCCGGGACGTGCTTGGGGTTGTTCGGGTTGTACTCCCAGACGAGGTATTCCGGTTCGTTCAAATACAGTAGAGGTATTTCGGCGCTCGGCGCGCGCTCGACGCCGACCAGATGTCTATTGCGTTCCAGCAGCTCGTTCACTTTTTGCTGGGTCTCCGTTGAAATTTCTGCATAAACAGTTTAAAACAGTGTTTAACACAAACGCCGAAGAAAAGAAGTAGCAAATGAGGTTTTTCCTTTTTTGTGGAATATGAGAAAATATTTTTCGAATTTGTCTAAATTAGCAACCGGATATTTTATGCTACATAACATGTCTGGGAATTCTTTTAGTTTTGCATGTCTATTCGTTTTTCAATCATTATTACAATCATTTCATTGAGACTCTATTAAGAAAACAGAGCTGAATATTGAACAGACATGAATATTTGAAACCGCTTTACAATCACATATTAAATTATATAAAAAATACTATAGTATTTTTTTACAATAAAGTGGAGAGATAAATAAATCTCGGCCTTTTTGAGAGGTTATTAATTAGATCTTTTCAAATTACTAGGAGTTTATTGACAGTCTATTTTTTTTGATTTTGGTTACAAAATAGTCGGCCTTAAATATTGTTTTTTCTTTTTTGCTACCAACTAAGACTAAAAAAAGAAAATACAGCACATGTCTGCGATGAAAGAATCGGTAAGGGACATCCTTGAAAATTTTACGTAAACCAAATTGGCGACATACTAAAATTTGCATGATATTATTAAATTTTAAAAACCCGAAACCGAAGAGATTGCCGTAAACGATCAATCAATATCGATGACACAAGAGAGATGTGCCAAGGTCGAAATCGATTCGATCGATATTTGGGGAGCTGTGGTATTTGTCTAACATCCAGGAAAATGAGCATGTGAAAATAAAATAATAAATTCACGACAGAAACCGACTTTTACAACTATATCAAATCCCAGACTACGGTAATAATAGTTATTACAAAAAAATGTTTGCGATATTCAAGTAAACGGACAGATATCGGACAAGACTATAAGACTTCCATTTCGATATTTCAAGTAAGTATCCCTAAATAATACTATTAAAAATGTGCATTTACATATTTCATTATGTACGATTGAAAAACAGAATACTTGATGAGCATTATGATTATCAATATATCAATCGAAAAGAAGAAACGTTTCGTCTAAATAATGTTATAAAAATGCACGAAATATCCGCACTAAAACCTACGAACCTAAGCGATTCGAAGCGAAGCGAAGAAACGATCTAAGGGAATCAATTCATAAAACTGGATGTCCACTTAAACAAACGCAAAAACGTACTGGTAAGTAACAGGTTTATCTTAAGAATATTTCTATTCTGCTCCAACGCCGTGATGAGGGTCTTTTCAGCTTCGCCGGACAGGTCGTTGCCAGCGATGTCCAGACGCTTCAGGCCCCGGTTCAGAGAGAGTATACCCGCCATCTGTATAACACAGCATAAATATCGTAAATTAATCCGGTTACCGAAAGATCAAATATTTATCTTTAAAAAATATTGTTGGAAGATATAAAATTAAATACAAATTCTATTATATGATGTTCCGATCACGAAGCCGTTTTTGTGAAACTAAGTTTTTTAAAAAAAATGCGTTTTCATAATCAGATCTTCATATTCGTCTTCAGAAAAAGATGACTGGAGTCTGTCGGATCCCATTCTGCCCTATGGCTACTCACAGTAGCAGCGCGATGAGCTTTGAGTGTGGTCTTGTGAAGAACCGGATATTCAACAACCTCATAGTATGAGGATCGTGACCGCCATTTTCGTCCGTTACCTTGAAACCTTTACAGTTACCGAGTTTAGATAAATACAATAGCTCCACATCACTATCGTAATAATAAAGATTAACATCGTCATTCCATATGGTCTGCATTAAGATACCAATCTAAATATCGTAAATTTATTCGCACATTGCTCCACCTGTTTTAAGTAGCACAATAAGATTAGTGCAGTGTGAGGATGAAAATTTGCTTGTATTTATTCTATTATTTTGAGATTTCGTCTGTTGTTTTATAGTTATATTCTATACTACAGTGAAACGATAAAAAAAACCAGTCGACGTCGTAAAATAATACAATAAATACGTGACAAAAGACCATAATTAAATTTCAGTTTCGAAATACGCTTATTTCGTAAAAAATATTAAAACCTTTTCAGCTGAGGCTCCATAGAGCCCGCAGGCATTCACAATCAAGGTCTGAGGTTTCTCCTTGCACCGCACGAAAGCGGCGGCGAACATGGTGGCACACTCCAAGGACATTATGTTCAGACTGAAATCTGAAATTATATTATTTACATTAGCTTGCACGATGGTTCCGTATAAAAAAAAATATTTACTAAAGTACCTAATACGACTTTTAATTATGTAAATGTCTCATTTAGTATTAATTATTTATATAGTAAACACTAATTTGACTATAACCATTGCTTTTTATGTCATAACTAGTCGTTACCCGACCACTTCCTGAGCTTAATTTAAAATTTAGAAATTAGAATTTATTGATTTTTTTATAATTAAAATATGTCCGCGGTTTATTGCGTACGCATAAAATAAATAATCGTCAATTCCTATTTCGATTACAGTCTAATTCTCGATATCAATTCTTGTTCCACTATCGGGTTAGTTCCGATCCTGCTTTTAATGCGAATATCGATTCGGTGCCGATTTTATTCATTCTATGGGCATTGATGTTAGACAAGATAACAAATTATCTTTCACAATGGTATTTATAAATTTTTTGTTACAGAAAAGTATCCCTACATCCTTTTCGAGAAGATAGTCTAGGACAATGGAAAATTTTATTACAATCCGCCTAGCCGTGACGAACTTCCAAACAAAAACACTTAGATTTATAACATTATAAATAGCCCAGAATTATCTATGGACGATCCCGCGCCTATTGATCATAGTTCATATCGATATATTTAATAGTTTTTATGTGATTGCCTAACAAAAATGGAACATTTTCATTATTTAATATTACCCGCTCACTGTGCTGGGTGTAAATAACATTCAATACGTTCATTGTTTCGCTCGCGTCTGCATAGAATGAATCCCTTCATTTTTAATATTAGTCGTTATCGATTAATATTAAATTCTGTCAATTCTGATCCCTATCACACTCCTATATCGATATCAATTCTTGTTCCATTGTCAAATCCGAATCCAGCCCCGCTTTTTTAAGAGCGGTCTTGATGTCAATCTTGGTCCTTCTTTTGGTTATGGATGTTAGTGATAACGGAATACGGATATTTATAATGGATATTTGATAATGATGATACACCTATACATCAGTCTTAACGCTTATAACTTCAAGGTATCCGTTACCACGAAAATTTTTTAAAACCTCAGGCAAAGCTCAGCCTCCCAATTTTAAGTCTTCATAAGTGGTCCAAGTAGAAAGCTTCAACTCATAGCTAAATTAAACGGTCTGTGATAGATACCCTCCGAGGAATATTTCTTTACGACTATCGAAGCTCAGTACATTAGAACTAACCAATTTTAATAAGAAGACGCAGACAAAATATCTAAAGGAATTAGATTTATCAAAATGTTTACCTAAAAGTTCAATTGGCGCCGCCGGTTTAGATTGCAAAGCGTACGCAATACCTCGAACTCCTTCTTCGTCGAACCTGTTGTTCGAGATTCGCAAAACCTTTAAATTAGTGTGCATATATAAAAATCCACCCAACGCCTTCATGCCGTGATTACCGATTTTACAGTGACTGAAATCCAGTTCTTCGATAGAGTCCTTTTTCAGCAAATGCTGGAGGAGTACCTTTACTTTGACGCAGTCCAAATTGCTTCTATTGATTCTCAACACTCTGATGTGATGTAAATTCTTAAGACCCATACAAAGCGAATCGATGTCAGCTACAGAAAATTCAAATAAACGCTCCTCATAGTTTTCTAAAGAGCTATTGACACCAAATATTAACGAAAGCTCCTCCAGATTGTAAAGGAGTTCGACAATCGGCTTCAATGGGATGTGATCACAAGCTAGTTGAACACTGTACGGACACGTGTCTACGATTTCATTTTCGAAACAAACCTCTGGCAAAGGTTGCCGGACTATCTGTAGTTGACTCAATCTAAGCTGATAAACGTAAGGGCTGACCTGAAAGTGTTACATTCTTACTTTTAACCAAATTTGACTCTAATCCTAATAAGGTGAAAGAGAAAGAAATCTATTAATAGCAATAAATAGTCATACCAGTCTAGAAGTCAACCTCGCTTCATCTTCTAAAAATACATCTGGTTTAATCGTCTCCATGTATTCTTGTAAATACGTGGCCAAATACTTGCCTTTCCAATAAGACACGGCCAATTCTTTTTTTGAGGGAAATTTCATCTCAAAAGCTCTTTTCCAGTAGTGCTCGACCTAGCGATATAATTAAGGGCGAATTATCGAATTTTTATTTTCCCTTAAATTAAAAGTAGTCACGCTGCCGATTATGACCGCCTTACCTGTATAAAAGGTACACTAAACTTGAGAGGTATATCGACAGGATAGAGGTCCATGATCATGTCGATGTCCTGCTTCAGGATTCTGTCTAACGGGTTGATTCTGTGCAGCACCCGTGACAGGGACAGAAGGGCGTAGTACCTCAACGAAGCAGGACTCCTTTTGTCCCAGTCGAGCTCCTCAGCGTGGACTTTGCGGTGCCTCTCGCCGCCCGAGTCTCTCATGGCGCTGCTGCATTGGTAAGCAATTCGGCTGTTTTCGGAAACTGCGTATGGAACTTTCATTTTGATTTAGCACTTGCACAATTATTATAGTATCTTGGAATTGACAAGTACTACTGAGTGCTAATTCCTAAATTAGAATTTTGACAAGTATTTTTGACAAGTATACATTTAACGAGTAGGCGGATTTACATATTTATGTTTTGTTTTCTGAGCGGTTGGTAATCTAAACTTTTTATAGTAATAACGTTGGACTGATGCATTTTGTCATCATGCTATAAAAAATATTACCTGGATTTTTCGATTATCACACGTACATTTAAAATTATAATTACATGAAGATTTTACATTTTATTTTTCGTTCATGTTTGATTATAATCGTAGATTAGACACGTAGAAACGTATCTAAGTATAACTAACAACCAATGATATTGCATTTTAATTCAGTCACGTTAATACTACTAGTATGACAGATCAATTTTATATACTTGTTTATAAAAGGCACACAACAGATTACACACTATGTACGTAAAATGAAGATAAAGAGAAATCAATATATTTTGTATGAAGTAAACACAGTTGGAAGGGGTAGAAATATAAAAGAATGTATAGAAATCTGTAAATTATTTTCATCTCAGTATCGCTTGTCATTACCATTGTATTTCTAATTGTCAGATTCACAGACAATGACTTTGATGATAGTATGTATCGCGACAATTCTATGTCTGAATATCATATCCTAGTTTGGACGACCCTAAAGATTTTTGAGAAAAAATCATCCTGCTTTACAAAGAAACTATAAAATTTCGCAGTCCTTATTCAAAAATGCATGTTGTTGTACATAAAATAAAACTATAACTGGCCCGGTTTGTATACGAGACATATTTAATGTAAAAATTTATATGGAAAGTATAAGTGGAATAGAAGCCAGAACAAACATTTTTAGAATTTTCGACTATCTGTATGTTTGCTCGTTCGCGCATCACACAAAAACTACTACACCAAATGTAATGCGATTTTAACAGGTGTACGTTGAAGATCTAACTTAAAAAAATAAGTATTTACCATCTCGATACACCGCTTAGAAACCGAGTTATATGCAATATACGGATCTGTAACCGAGTATGGGAAATTATTTTAGAATCACCTGGTTTCAATTTACCGTACTCTTATTATTACATTATGCTTAGAAATTGAGACGAGAGCAGGACTTGGATCAAGATCAGGGTGGATCCAGCGTCATCAGTCGATATAAAAGACATAGAAACTCATTCTGTGTCCACGCGGGTAGAGCAGCCACCAAAAGATTTATGGAATTTTAAAGAAAAGTCTTCTATAGCTAAGTGATTGGATGTTTGCTTACAAAATGCATTCATGCACAAGCAACCCACGTCGGACGTCGTTTGATGATTTCGTATATATATTATATTTTGTAATCCATAAATATAATTGCAACTGACCGATGTCTGTACATAAGAGATATTTAAGAAACATTAATATGGAGGGGTCTTTGTAAAAGCAATGAAATCCAAAATAAATTATCTTTAGAAGTTTTGTTTGTTTGTGTGTAAATCTGTACGCAATCACATAAAAATTCAACAAGGAATTGGGGGCGGTTTTCATAATAGTATTGTTGGAAGTCTAATTTAGAATCCTATGTTTGCATGTTGCATCTTGATAAGGCGCCTAAAAGTCAAGTTATATGCAAAACTGTCTTAAACCCGACACTGTATCTTAATATAGAAAATCCTTTCTAGAATTTTATCTCTACGGTTTTTAATCACACCATAGTCTCTTGTTTTTTCTTCTTTAAAGATTGCGGCGACAGCAGAACCGGGATCGAGATCGTGGTGCACACAGCGTCACAGTCTAAGATATAGGAACTCATTATATGTCGGATACGGAATTGTAGACGAAAACTAGTTTCATAATAAAATTATATGGCACTATGTATACTTGCATGTAAATGTTCCTCTTATTAAAAGCAAAGCTGACGAAGATGTAAAACTTTGACTTATCGACGAACACAAGAATAGGGTTTTTGAAAAAAAATTTTTTTTTTTTGATAAATGGAAAGATCATATATAAGGTTTATAACAAAACAATTTTTTTTTTTCTGCAATAATTAAAAAGCTATATCAAAATAAAAATTAATTTTTGAATCCAGTACCGAAGACGCGCCGACAACTCCCGAACAAATCCGAGTGCGTGTGACGTCATAATGTTAGTTGTCACTCGTAGTAGTATACGGAGATAATAAGTGTAGTGCTTTTGAGTTTTGATTTATTTTATTCTGTCATTGTTAAATACTCAAAATATATAAAAATGTCAAATCTCAAAGTTACAGCTCTTGTTTTGTACCATTATGTACAAATACTACAAAGACAACTCGGAAAAATGTTTTTAAATGTTCCTCAAGACGAGAAACGTCGAAAAAAATGGTTTCAAGCAGTGCTCCGAGATAATCCTAAAACAAAATCGAACTTTTTTTGTTGTGAAGATCACTTTGATGTAAGTATTTCATATTCATATTGTCATTAGTTACTTATAATAGCTGTAAACGCTGCACTGTTATGGAATTGCTATAACATTATGACGTCACAAGTATGGTGGCCAATCGTGGCGCGTTCACAGTCACGTGATTTTTTTTTAAATTTTATCAATTTTTAATCGCTTATAATTAATTGAAAAAAAATTTTTTTTTTCGTTTTTCAAATAACATATCAATAAAATTAATAATTAAGTTTTAAAATACATAAAAAAATAAATATTTTTTTTTTCAAATTCCCAATGGTCATGATGAAGGTATAATAAAAGTTGCGTTTTCCCATTTGCTTAAGGCGTCCAAAAAAAAAAAGTAAAAAAGAAATATATTGAAACAAATATCACAAAACTCTATAAGCCGTTCGTCTATTTATTGTTAATAACAAATATAGAAATAAATGAGACATGTCATGGTCTAATCTTATCTAGTTAGAAATTTTTACAATTAGATAAAACGCGTCTGCTTCTAGATCCGTTTACAGTTTGGTCAAACATTATCTGTGAATGCTACGCCCATACAGACTGAAATAGAATACAATATCGGCGGAATAATTTAATAACTCGATGAAAATTTTGGGGGTTGACCGTCAAACGTTGCTCAGAAAAAATCTGGGCAATGTTTGGCTTTGACGGCCAGAAAACTTCTCGCATTGTCTCGAGCGGTGATGTCTTTGAGCTGGAAAAGCGTGAAAATATTGTCGACCTCTCATCCGAACTCAAAGTTATCAACGTTTTTTTCGAAACTGTTAGATATAAAACATAATCCAAGCGTTACTTTTCATTTATCTTTCAAACAAGCATGTTTTAAATGTTTTACCAAATTTGAATTTTCGTACGAAGTATCCGATTCGATCACAGCTTGCAGCATCAATACAGCAATTTTTTGAACAAAAAAGTGTTTTGAGTTTAAAAGTTGACGGTTCAAGAAGTCTAAAAGTTACTTTGAAAAACTTTAGCTCGTCTTATAACTTTTAAAATCTCGAAAATTATTGCAAATAAATACTCATCAGACTTTGGGTTTGGTCAATGCTATAGTTTACAAATTATTTGACAAAATATTTTTTTTGAAAATTTGTTTAGATTTGCAAAATCTCCTTATAATTGATCGACGTCAAACTTTTAGAAAATCTAAGTTCAGTTAAGTTCCTTTCAATGTCGTAAACTCGATGTATAAGGTTTACACACGACATACACTCACAATACATATATATATACCTATATACATATACATACATATAGACATCCCTCTAAAAATACAAACAGTTTTGCTAGGAGATCAAATGTTATCATGTGATAAAATCACAACTAATAGGCTGAAATTTCTCCAATTTTATGAAAATTTTCCATATTACCAACAGGAAGTCGATGACGTCAGTTGTGTTCTGGCGTTATCTGATAAGAGAAAGGTGGCATGGGCGGATCGAAACCTGCCCAGAATAATATAACGTAAATTAAACCAAATGAAACTATAAACCCAAATTATTTATTTTATAAAACTTTAAGCAAGTTTATTATTGCTTCTGGCTTAGTTTTACCAAGATGCCATTGTTTCCCTACGAATACTTTTGATGATTTTTTTTTAGATAAATTTAATCTATGAAGTATGAACGAGTATAGAGCACAGCATGCGTAGGAAAACTGTTATATTTGTAGTAAAATTAAAACAGACTTTGAGATAAAATGTTGTGTACAATCTGTGTTCGCTTATCGTGTAGAATTCAAGCCGTTGCTACAATAGTTACCTGCTGCTATCAGAATTACCAAAACTCAAGCCTCGATTCTAATTTCAGGTGTTCATCGATTGACAAACGTAGCATTAATCTACAGCAAGAGCTTTGTAAAATTGAGCAATAGAAAATAATTCTTGTACTACATTTATAAATGCAGTGTGTTTGTAACGAAGTCATTATACTACAATTTCGGAATCGATAAAAGTACAGAATGAAAAATTCTGTACCTTTTAATGGTTAGTACAACACGTCATATACGATTGTAACTATTTATTTATCTAAGGATAAAAACACTTATATTCTTCATTAATTGTAATTTATATTTATGTGGGTATATTAAAAATTTTCTTCGTCTCATACTAACTGAAAGTTTACCAGTACAGAATTTTACAAAAAATCCATCACAAACAAAGAAAATCTGTTATAACTAAAAAGTACATTTCTTATGTCTATTAAGATACAATATTGTTTTCATTATATCTATTAAGATTCGAATTTCTACTAAGAGTTTTGAGTCCCTACAAAGGATTACTTTTGGCTAGTATAATTGAACCTCAAGTGAATAAAAAAATATCGGTCGGTTAGTAAATTAGAAGCAGCTTGTATTGGCTGGGTTTCGGTTTTAATATGGACTCTGATAATTATTCAATTCTCCTTTCCGATTTAATTGTCAGTAAATACACAGACGTTGTTTATTAGGTCAGTAAATACGTTAAAATGCATTCGTAAATATTATGGCAATATACAGCATTTCTAAGCGAAAATTTTAGCTTGACTGCTTTGTAGTTTCGAAATCAAAACACGAACTGTATTTTGATTCAATAATTGGTCGAAGATATAGCTATTGTGTTGACTTTATTCAGGTTGCCTAACCTGACGTACCTAAAGGGTGTCAACTGGACCTTATTACTAAGTCTCCACTATCACTCTGTCTGTTCGTTTATCTGTTTGTCAGCAGGCTGTATCTCATGAACCGTAAAGAGAGTAGAAATTTTCATAAAATGCGTATTTCTATTACCGCTATAACAACAGACAATAAAAATTAAATTAAATTAAAAAAATAAACAGGGGTTCTCTAAAAAATTTAGAGAACCCTAAAACTTCCCGCTAAGATATTTATCGATGTTTTTTTGAGCTCATCGATTTGAAAACTACAATTATCCCAAAATTCGAGGACTAATCTTTAAGCTTTTCAAGCTAAAACATTCAAAATAGGATTGACCTTATAGACCATCGCTAAAATTTCTGCTACTTCCAAGCTCAAAATATTCAAAAATATATCTAGCAGCAAATTATTGAGATTGATTGCAAAACATCGATTTTTTAGATTTTTCTATATTTTCGAACTTAAAAAATATAGTTTTGATACGTTTTCACTCTTTGAGTTTAATCATCTAGATTTATTTAAAAAGGGTACTATTATTTTAATTTTAACCTACGACATCTATCAAACGCTTTGTTCAGTTTTGATCTGCTTTGCGACAATTAAAACATATTTTATTAAGCAAAGAAAGTAGGTCGATATCAAACATCAATCCAATAAGAATTTTAGAAGTTATTTTGAAAAATATCCTTTTCGCTTGAATTTTTCTTACCGATATTTCTCGCGACCACCTCTCTTGAACCAATCTATTTTGACGCAGTTAGCGGCAAGCAATGATTCTTTTTGAAGAGAATAGCTGGTTTGATTTTCGAAAATGTCAGTAAAGTAGTTTAAAAAAGATTTTAGAAATCACTTTTTGAAAAATTTTTCTCCAACAATAACTCTTGAACAAATTAACTGATTTTGATGCATTTAGCGATTATCAATAGCAATAATGAACGTAATTTTTAAAGGAGAACAACTGGACAAATTTTGATTTTTATCGGTAGAACAGCTTCAAACATTTAAAAAAAAATGCTTTTTGAAAATTTTTTCTCCAATTATATCTTTCGAAAAAATCAACTGATTTTATACAATTTGTGGCAATCGATGCAGGTGTTTGGGTACAAGAGCTGATTAGATTTTGTTATCGATCGGTAGTAGTTTTAGAGTCATTTCAAAAATATTTTTCCAAAAACCTTTTTATGAACATTTTTTAAAGTCTACCTTGCGAAATTAATTCAACGTTTTAGGGAGTTTAATTTGCGTGAACTCATTTTGAATGTTGCAAACTGCGTTTTGATTGGTTAATCTGTTCAAAAGTTATTGGAATTAGATTTCTAGGACCCTAAAACGTCAAAATTTAGTAAAAACTCTATTTTCTAAAATGCAATTGGTAACAGAACTTCCCTCAATTTTCGTAGCGGGAAGAAACAGTAAAAATAAAATTAATCACTGAATGACTGGTCGTCAAACGCGGTGGTTGGCAGCGCGTTCGTTGGTAATTTAAAAACTCTTCAAACCCTGACGCATGTAACTGTCTGCATTTTCTTGAAGATATTGCTAATTGGTATGAAACCTACTTTAAAATTATAAGTAATTAATTGGCGGTTCAGATAAATAGAAAATTAATTCTTGCTTAGATGTTCTATATCTGTCAATCCCCTCGATTCAATATTTAATTCGTTGAATGAGGATTCGTAATGGAAGAACAGATCCGAGGATCATCGATCTTACTGCATGTCGCAGCAAGCATCTAGTAATGAATTACCGCGAAATAGCACCGTATGCAATAGGAAAATAAAATAAAGTTAAAAACTATAAGGGGGACCCATACAATAAACATGTAGTTGTCGGCGTTTTTTTTTTGTTCTATCTTCATATTTCTTCTTGTTCGTCATTAACTATTTGTAATAGTATGTGGTATTCATTATTTTACGGTGGAACGGAACTCTTCGTGTGCGAGTTCGACTAGCGCTTGACCGGGTTTTTTTTCTAAAAGATTTGATTCTCATGTGAAAAAGGCAAACTAATAAAAAGGATAGTTTTTAAAATTTCATGCCTTATAAGTAGGAATATACCGATGTATTTATAGCGAGTGCGTAATGAACACGTACACGCCATCTCGAGGGGGAGAATTAAACAAAATGAGCGCCGCCGTATCGCGCCGGGTCACGAGCGAGCCGATCTATGAAGAAAACGACGCCATTATCGCAGCCATCGAAGGACAAACAAATTAAGAGCAAAGTCCAGGTCTGGCCATCGTAGATAGCGGGCCGGCTCCTTACATATTGCCGCTTCGTTAGTTTCCGTGAGCGTTCGGCCCGTTCTCGTCGTGAACAACGCGGCGCCCGCGCACCGTGCTCGGTGTCCGCCCGCAACTACCGGCTTTTGAATGTTGTCATTTTGTTTCAAACACTCGACCGAGTGTCGCGAGGCCAATGCGTTGTTGAAATAAAATATCCAAAATTCATTTTTCTCATTCGATACACGAGGAGACGACAATTTAATTATAAATAAGATATAAAACCGAAAATAAAAGTGCACTAGTGTAAAACAAAAAGTTAGTCGAATAGAAAAGTATTTTTATATTACGATAATAAATCATGAGTTCTAACACAAAATCTACGTCCAAAACTGATGAGAGCAACTTAAGTTATTCTACTACGTACAACCCCTGGAATTTATTGTTCAAGCCAAGGAACCGTACCAACAGCGAGCACAGCGTCACCTCCACCACGAGTTCCCAAGGTTGGCGATGTTCATTTTGCACCAAATACGTATAATTTTCATAATTGATCTATAAAATGTCAAAATGTTGTTACTTACACATTTAATTCGTTCACGTATTGTCCATATTATGCAAATATTTTCAACAATATAACACTGTCCGTGTGTCTCGCGTTTTATGAAAAATATTTACTTTTTTCTGTATGCTTTAAACTGCTTCGAAAAGGATAAGGAGGTTCTGGTGTCGCCTTACGCCTAATGTCTGCCACTCCTCTGCCATAACAACAATTATGAAAGGAAAGCATCACACAAAATAAATTAAAATGTATAAAAAAAAGATAGAACTATTTTAGTTTTTTTACTTGCATTTTATTTATTGTTATCTTAATTTTTAGTTTGGATGTTGTTCTTTTTTTTAAACAAATTTATTTTAACTTCGTTCTAACTCTAAAGCCTACTAGCCACTTTCAATATTCAGTAACCGAAAATTGGTTATTCGTAATTTTTGTCAGTTTTTAATTTTTTTTATTCATAAATACCTCATAAAAACTGTGATCAGTAATATTAAAAACCTTTTAGGTTCCCAGTGCGGATCCATCCAAAGGCAAGGCAGCAAAAACGACGAGTACCTGTGGATGATGTAAGTGGACATAAAGCATTAGAACTGACTAATAGTAAAAGGAAAATTACCTAATTTGTTTTTCAAACAGTTCAATCATTTTAAAACTATCTAGCTATTTTGAATTTTATAGTGGTCGTCCGTAACATATAAGTTCCAAAACAAAGAGATTAAAAATAGACACTGTATAATATTCAATCTGTTCTCGATGATGAATATTGATAATAATATTTCTGTTGGAGAATAATGCTCTATAAAATAAAAAATTGAAATAAAAAAAACAAAATAATGGTTATCGTATTTTTCCTTAAAAATTAAAGTCAACGTGTTTATTTACCGCTCTGCATTTTCGAAACTCGACTGGTGAACGGCCGACTGCGACTCGGGCTAAAGTCATATCTATTTTTGTACCGAACGTATTGGATCGTAAGTGTACACAATGGAATTATTTGAAAAAAAAAAATGAAAAACTGAACAAACTTCGACAGTCTTTGTCGAGTCTTTGTCAGTCTTTGTCGAACCTTTGTCAGTCTTTGTCGGTGGCTCTGAAGATTCTCCATTAGCTTTGCCGTTTGTGTTCGCTCGATATGACCAATTTCAATAAGAAAAAAAGGCAACCTTGTATTTTTACATAAATCTCCAAACATAATAAATCGACAAAACGAGAAGATATCAAGTACGGTCCTGACCATAGACGAATTGATCGATGTTTCAACTTAGGTCAGATCGAACCACCCGCTCCGGGCTTCCGAGAGCAGGTTAAGCCGTCGGTATCGGACTTCGTCATCATAAAGGTGACGGTGGTCGTCACCGGTGCACGACGAATTGACGACAACGTGTTCCTGTAATGAGACATTCGCAGCGACTCATATAAATCTCAGCATAAACTTTCAATAGACTCTTTTATTGAATACAGAAGCTAGTCCCCGCGGAATTAATTTATGAAATTATAGCATCACCATTTATCTTACATCGAAACGATACCGAAAGTGATTTATTGTGCAGACGCCCTTTGGAATCTAAATTATTAAATAGGGAATGAACGATTTTAAAGTATAATTAGATGTTCCTGATGGAATTGTATAAAATTGTTCAGTTGTTATCACATTTTCATATGTGTTATTGTTTAAGAACTTGAACTTTATCACCATTTAAAGTTTTCAATATATATACAAATAAAAAACATGTATTCAAATATTTATTGGTCACCAAAACCTATGTGGCCCTTTCCATTTTCATTAAAATTGACTCGAAACAAGGTCAAAATGAAAAACTACAAGCATTGTTTTTCAGTTTGAAATTCGATTTTTCTGATTTTTTTCTATAATATTTAATTATAAAACATAGCGTCGATGGCATGATGTACAAAAACAACGATAAAAATAATTTTATAATATTACTCATAAATAGAAAACGAAATAAAATATTTTATAAAATTCTTTAAAATATTATTCACTCTCACTTATATCCGTAAATAATTTACCTACTCAAGACTATCAAAAATAAAAGTAAATTAATTACAAATACTATTTCAATGTCTATTATGAAAATTAAAACGAACACATCTATAAAAATTATCGATTTCTAAAAATTTTAAACCTCAATGAAGTTTAACTCCGCAGCCATTTTTTACTTTTCTTTGTTTATCAATCGACAGTAAACAGAAGAAAAACAATAACTATAAGTTTGGAACGTTCTGCGGGCGAGTGTGACGCGCACTACCAGTTATAGTCACATTATCACTTTAATTGTGATTGACATTTGAATTTCCGTCTCATTACATTAATTGCTGGTATGATAACCCAGAAGAACTACCGATTTCATTCGACTTGCCGTTTAATATTTCTGGCAAAAGTGCATTCTAAATAAAGCGTTTTTTAATATTTATTGAGTTCATTTCATATTTGAAACATGTTTTTAACGAGCATTCTGCTCTGATCTATGCTTATGTCATTGAATATGTTATTAATTATACTTAGGTTAAAAAATATACGGACTGACTGTAAAGAAAAAAACAGCGACGACAAAAGTCAATTTAACACATTTGCTATCGAAAGTAACTAATAACCTACCAATTATGCATCTGTGACATTTATCTGGACTATGTCATTGACATATTATTGAACATTAATATATTCTATCGATCTCTCAGTATGAATAATACAGGAAACGAATTTAATGCGAAACAACTCGTGTTTCGCAAGCGCTAATTTAACATGAAAACAAATATCATGATCTAAAATTTCATTAAAGTATGAAGATCTTGGCAGTCCCGCCTTAAAAGAAGACATCAAATAAGACTGTCTATTCTAAATTTAGTTAGTGATTTTCAACGAGGGAGGAAAAATAGAAAAAAAAAATTCAACCAAAGCCGCAGTAATTATTTTTACGTTTGTTCGGAGCGGCCCGTCAGTAATGACGTCGTCAGTCGGTAGACTGATATTCTTAACTGTCATGTTTAATTTTAAAAATAGGCTTTACATTTTTTGTTCTATACCAAACCTCACAATTATTTTTTGTTCCATACACAGTCGATTTTGTTTCAGTGGTAAATCAAAAAAAGAAAATGGTAACATTGTTAGACTGAAATAATGTTGTCGGATTGTACCAAATAGTTTCTAAACAAAAAAGGAATACGTTTATTGATATTAAACATGCATCGATTCGCTATACTGTCGTTTGCCGTTTTAATTTTGACGCAGCAAAGAAAAATCTATAGCATATTTTTTCCGTATAGTGACAACATTCAAAAGATTAATACCCACATTCTCAAAAAAAATGCCGTACACTTTACAACATTTAATATGGAAAAAGGATTGTCCTGTATTGGGACGTGTATTGTCCCTCGTGATTAAAGATGATAACTATCTGAATAGTTATCTAAATCATTATGAATTTTGGACCCGTAATAAAAAAAAAAGTTGCGCTACACCATATGGGTTATTGAACTACACCCAGTTTTGTATTCTGGCGTCATACCAAATGAGATTATTGCCCACTACGGCATGAATCATACCAATGCATTAATAAAAGGAATCGGTTTTGTTTGCTGTTAGTTACGAGAAACTTCAACGAATGTCCATAATAAGACGTGTAGTTAATAGTTTCTGAATACTTCAAATTTATGGTTCAGTTTTGATAGAAATTTGTAGAAGAAATTTTTTCTTTCTTCAAATGTTTATTAAAGATAAGTTTTTCGAAATTCTTAAAATTGTAGTGGTGAATTTAGGTTACGCCGTACAGTGATTTTAGTATGAAAACGATATGTTACAAATTAACACATTAGCAATAATAAACGGGAGTTTTAAGGAAAAACTCAAATGAGCATCACGTTCGTAAAGGCTTTATTATTTAAAAGCGAGATGTTATCTTTTATCAAAGGAAACGCAACAATAGAATAATCCCACTTGACACGTATAAGAAAACATATGTTAGTTTATTTATTACGTCACGAACGTAATATAAAACCAGGTTTAGATTCTGTGGAACCTTGACGGCGAAAGCTGTGTTAGGTACATAACATATTCGACTTTCCGTTTGAAAACCAGAAATACAAAAGACTGAGTTTGATCAACCTTGTTCGATGAAAAAGCTAAGCATCCATTATATCTCTGTTTATACATATATACATGACCACATACGAGTTTAATAAAAATATACGCGGATAGATATGAACTGTAATGAGTTGCTGCAAAATGAGTATATGAAGGTAACACTCCCTCCATTCAATGCGCGAGAACAAAGGACTTTGGCATAACCCAAACAAAAGGGTCGCTGCTGTGAAAAGGTAATAAGAAACGCTCGGGAAACCCACGAACACAAAGAAATATAATGTCGAGATAGGCCGAGATGCTTTTCAATTAAATGGATTACGCAACGTTTATTTATGTTATGTTGTAACAATGTCTGCCCTCTCACATTTGTATATTTATGCCGGTTAACGGAATGGTGTGCGATTCAGAACTTATATTTCTAAGAGACGATAACAATTTCTGGTTAATCTATGTAATGTGCCGAATTCTCTATTATAGATGTCTCGTTAGATACGATTCTTAGGAAATTATATAGTTTCGAAGTAACTCTAATTCTTAGAAACTACTAATCAGATCCCGAAAATCGTAATGTATTATACAACTTGTGTGCACACTTTCATTTAATTGCAAGAATAATATTGCAGTTGTTATATTACTTACATATTTAGTATAATCGTACCAATAAATAAACAAACCAAATGTATTCAGAACCGACTTTCGCTTCTACTCACACGACCTTAATGTTCTTAGCCATACATTGTCAAATGAACACATTTCCTATCGTTAAGTAGGATTCAATACAATTCCTAGTAACGCCAATTTTAAATATTGCATATGCTTCCTAGATATTTAATATAAAGCAGTGTTGAATACACAATAATAGATTAGATTAAGTACAATCCGTTAACGCGTGCACATGGCTGTTCAAGTTTAATAAACAGTGGACCGGTCCACATAACCCTGGGATGCCGTTTGAGCAACGAACCAGTTTACCTTGAAAGTTGTATTCATAGCTTGCTTTATAGCGAAGGCACGATCATAACTCCAAACTCATTTCTCTGGCCGATTCTAGTAAAAAAAAATTATTCCGTCTTAAGAACTGCGGCTCATACATAACGAAGGTCATTAGATTGGAATACAAACAATAAACAGGTCTTCTGCGTACGTTCGTTCGTCTCCATTGTATTTTATTTAAGCTACAATTATCTAATCAAACATTTTAGCTTACGGTCTTTGTGCACTTACAAAATTACAATTCCTTGGGCGATCCGCGCAGGCTCAGAACTGCCCAACATAAATATTTCATAGCGTCGACGACGTGCGGCGCATAGATTTATAGAATTGGAAGAATTACTTTTTTTTTTAAATGAAAACATATAAAGACTTTCTCGTGCGCGAATGTGAGTCACTATTTGACATACGCGGACTGGCTGGCGCGTTAAAATTTGCAGGCGCGAAAGTGATTACTTAGTTGGCGGCGAACACCTAAACAAATGTTACGAATTAGAGAAGGGCATACAGATTGACGGGGTTCGTAAAAAATATCGTTAACTTCAACCGAGGCCTTAACCTATGACGCACTTCAATTCTTCTGCGCAACGTATGCTAGTATAAAAAACTGTTTCGCAAATTGTTTCCTGTTAAGCTGTATTTTCGTACTTTTGACTCTAAAAAACAAATCATGAAACTATGCTATATATAAATATTTCATACTCAATTAATCGGATTCTCCTTTGTAAAGAGGACTGTTAGGCGCTGGGAAATTGAATTTATGATCCAATCAAGGTAATTTTTAATGATCATAAAAATAAATAGAAAGATAACAGATTTAATCTAATGATTTTCATTAACTTGTAGCAGTTTTTAAAAATAAAAAACCATATTCAGCGTCATTAGCTTAGTAAAGAACTTATCATTAGCTATTCAAGTACGTGAATAATTATTTAATATGTACATTTTCATGTAGAATACAGATTTATTTTATCCGAATATTTCTGTGTATTAAGACGATGCGAATATAGGACATTTCAAACTGGAGTCAAACAGAAATTTTGTAATTATTGATGTAATATCGACAAACTTCGATAGGTGAATAATAAATATGCTGATCAGCTCGAAATCTGAAACCACTTTTACTTGGAGCGTGACAGGTCACCTTGATGTTGCAAAAAGAGAAGGTTTTGTACTGAGCGGTTACTGCTTATATTTTCTTACAAAGATTCGATATACGGCACCATCTATCTGCGAATACGATTCGTACTTGTCCATCGCGTAGCAGTACATTGAATATTTTCTTCTGTTGATTATTATACGAGTCCATGTTCTTTCCTTTGTCTGCTTGCTGTTGCTTTTATGTATGTAAATAAACGGTCTATAACGAGTTGATTACCAAGAGAAGGGCGCAAAGGCCGCCCACTGTCGACATTAATTATTACAAAGAGTAATGCATTAGACTGTATAATGATGTGGCCGATGTGCGCGTTAACTGGGGTGGAATGCAACGAGTTATTTCATGTTATGTTACGTATCACCAACTCCATTCGAAACATTTGAAAAAGAAAAAGTACTTATTTCGAGTTATGTATGTAGATCAACGCCTCAATTGTGCGCAATCGAAGAGTCATTTCTGAGAAATGTGAAAAAAATCATTTGTAACCGTTTAAAGATCATTTAAATCATTATCGAAATCAATTACGTCGGTACGCATATAATTGATCGTTTATTATTGGTACGTTATTATACAGGTGTCCAGAAGTAAATTTCTTAGGTTCAATGCCGATTCCTATATTTTAGTGGTTTGTATATTTTAGACATATTTTTGATTTTCATGAATTACTTCCACCAATTTTAAATAAAAAAAAATACCTAGATTATCGTACTGTGTATGGAGAGGAGTAAAATCTAACTTTTGCCGTTTTTGGAAACGTTCAAGATTACTAAATGGTAGCAAATATTCTAATCAATTCTGCGTTTTCAATACTTTTCTTCTACGACACTTTTACAAATCGCTAACCCGTCGACCGTCCTCTCGTGTCTGCGGCATGACTTAATGCCAAACAGCCGACGATCCTCCACCGTTTCATATAGTATAAGTTATAATACAGCGCCTCCGCCTTGAGCCTTCGCCCGCCGGCCGCGTGGGGGGGCCGGTCACTCGGCGGGTGTCGCAACCAATTCGCGCAACCTCAGCCGCCGTCGGCCCGCGAACCGGCTAACGTAGTTCTCGCCGGAGTACCGCCCTCGGCGTACTCGAATGCTCAAGTGTTCTACTTAGATAGTGGTGTGTTGACAAACCGTGATGGAGAATTGATATACGATACATTGATTACAATCCTCGATATTGTTTCGGTTAGTTGGCTGCTATTGTTTTATTATTACTATTATTGTAATTATAATACAAATTAGATGAATATTATGATTTTCTTTATGTATTTATATTATGTAATCATATTTGTTGGGTAAATAAAGATTATTATATAAAGTAAAAAAGTTAAGTGTATTTTGATGAGTGCTAAATTACTTAAACATCTTATGCAATTGAAAATGATTTGTAATTTAAGAGCAATTAAAACTTATACCATACTATGCGATATGCACATATATATAATTGAAAGACCATAAAACAAACGAATCTGACATTGTGTTTATCTTGTGTTCAAGTGTGCTTATGGACAAGTAGTTTCAGGTAATTTCATTGTTCACATCATAAAATAACAATAAACAAACAAAAAAGGTACTTAGTACAGAAAAAAAAAAAAAACCTTTTCTCGACATCTTCACGACTTAAACCGTATGTAAGTCGGACGACTGCGCAGGAGCCGCAATACATATTTTAGCGCGTTCGAAATTTATGTAGTACGTGTTCCAAAATTAAACACGCTTTCGGCTTCGCTGTCATGTAAATCGCTTGCGTCAATACGCCGATCGATTAGCATTAAAGTATAAAATCGTGCAAATATTCAGGGTTCTGCAGCAAAGCCTTTAAATTCACATTAATTTTGCTTTTTAATTTGACGCATATAGTTATAGAAGTCGTTCCCAAAATAATCGTGAAATCTTTCATGTGATTTAATGAATATCTTTGATGTCATTTACGTAATATTAAAAAATTAATATCGTTAACTGGAATTTTTGGCCAACTTCTATATGCAAAATGGGGGTGATATTTCATTGTTGACATATTCATATAAAATATATATAGGTAATACAAAATCGCTCAGTACATCACTACACGTCTCTAACGTTTATTATGAAAAATCCTGATAATTTTTACAATAGAATATTAACGAAAAGTAACACCACTCAGTACACTCTAATAATTTGCGAGTTATTGAAAATTAAATTATTTATGTAGTTGACTGTACTTCTCTCAGATTTATCTTATGACTTTTAACTGTATACTTACCGTCGGTTATACAGTTCTCTTGTCGATAAAAATACACAGACAAATTTTTAAATCCGAGTAACATTAAAAACCTCCTTGTGTTAATATAATACAACATTAGAAACCTTGATTAAGGAACCCTAAGTGAGTATAGAGCGCGTGGTTGAACACACTTTTTTGATATTCTCTCGCTATTAACGTATACGGCAGTGTTGCAATAATAAAAAAATAATTTTGCGCACCGAGAAAAAGTTGTTCGGTAAAAGAACTCAAAGACAGAGAAACTGCTTTGCAATATAATATCATGCGTTTCTTATTCGTTCAATAGATTTACGAATCGAGTTATCTAAAATGCGTCTGTCCTGAGAAAGTAAGTAAAGAGTTAAATTAAGAATAAATAATCACATACTACATGTTTCATTTCTTGTTAAAGCTAAAAGAAACCTATTAAAAGAATTGAAGAACGAAAACATTGTAGTCAATCAAAAAAAAATTACTTAATTCAAAATATTTTTAAGATTGTTTTAAGTGAAATAAGCATTAAACAATTTCTACAAATCTATTGATATAAGAATAAAATACCTTGAAATATGCTGAGCATTGATAATGGCAATCATCAGTCTCACTACATATATATAATAGTTTATTACTGTTAACCGTTTTGATTAAAAAAAAAAGTTTAGCTTATGTTAGTATGCCTTGTTCCCATTCTGCTGCATAAAATGAATGCTATCAATAAAATTTGACTTCTGACACTCGACATCAACTTAACATATCGATGTCTAAACGTTTTTCCGTGTACGATTATAAATTTAAAGACTGATCGTAATTGGGTTGAATGCAAAAGCGGTTACCATGGACATGAACAAAGAGCCGCCCTCTGTTTCGACCCACTCGGAGCTAATAACAAATTCAGGAGTCATTAAAACGATGGGGTAAATTACATGCTTTTGTGCTAATCTATTCCTTTGACTAAGTTCTAACAGGCTTAAAGCTGGCACGACAAAGACGTATCATATTTTTTGATGAAATTAGTTTTTTACAGAACACTCGGACTCGTTTCACTGCGATCAATTTTCGCAATCATCATTATCACGTGTTCAGAAATAAATCGAATTAATAACAATGTTATCAGGAGCAGTCGCTAAAACAGTTTTTTTTCTTCATAAACTCCCAGAGGGGGTATCTCATCGTCGCCGAGATAAAGCGACCTTATTGCGGAGTCACTCAAGAACGTTTGGTGGAATTTAAAGAAATAGGTATTCGAATCGTTAGGTATTTCACGTGTTATCGTATGCACGATAGAAAACAAGAGGGTCGCGGGGTGTCCGCGGCCGGGCGTCGCGCGGGGCCGGGTTATCGCCGGACGATAACTCTAAAAGCATACACGGAACGATCGTAAATAATATATTGCTTGCAGATTATTATTGGCTCGGCGATAGAAGTCCCGAGATAAGCGTGCAGTTTAATAACTTTACGACGCGAACGAAATGAAGATATAAACACGTCGTTCAACTTAAAATTACCTACAACTGTAAATAAGTACAAAACGCGGTCGCAAGAGACAACCGAACTGACTCCTTGCGATCAGAACAAACTGTGGGATATTTCAAATGAAATAGCTTCAATCCACTCGTGTATATACATATTATTATAAAACAGGACGTATATTGTATTTATTCATCCGTTTCTTTATTAATGTCATGAGAATTATAGTAATCAGCTTTACACGATTCCTTCTCAATACGAAAACGCGACATTTGGTTGCAATAGGTGACCTAAGATATAAGCAGTAACAGCTGCAGTGCATGCTGTCGACGGACAAAAAAAATCGCAACACGATGCGGGCGCACTATATTAGCGGTAGCAGTGCACAGCGAATGTATTGTTCGGTAGGACGCGCGTCCTGTGTACAATCGTATACGCCAAACATTCGTCCCACGGTTGTGCCCGCGTGGACTCACAACAAATTCTTTAATCTTTTATAACCCTATTTTGAGTGAGTGCATAATATCGCGGGGCGTAATGTAATCGATGTGACAAATGGTCGGGACGGAGAACGGGATTGGTTTCAGATCGTAAAGGGACAGAGATCGGCATCATGGCTGACAAAATAAAAAAATTTGGTGCGGGATACGGGCGAAAGAACGACTTTGGGTAAAATCATTTTAATGTGAATATTCAGTATAGTAGGAAGAAGGAGAAATAATAGTAACAATTTAAAACATACAAAGTCATTAAGAATCTCGCTGAATTTCATATTAACAAAATCCACAATAATACGTAGTATACATGCAAGCGGCACTAATTCTAATCATAGTTAAGAGATACTCAACGTTAAGCGTTACAAAAGTGAAGCCGAAATTAAGACGTTCATCAAAATGAAGGAAATTAATTGTGTATCGACACGGGCGAAGCCGCGGATTAAAGCTAGTCTATTAAAAAACGCGATTATTATCGTTATCAATTGCTTATTGATCGTAGGACTAATATCGAAATATAAGTAATACGTTAGAAGATTTAAAACACTGATGAATTTTAAGGAGATTATACACAAAAGTTATTTTTTTTATTACCTGTTACGATTATCAATCGCCTCTCCCTGAAATAATCCCAAACTACAAATATATCTAAATCAAAATACGCCTCTTTCTTTATTCTTATAATGAATTGGTATATTTTATTTTTAAATGTACTGAGTGACACTTAAATGAAAGTTTTACGTGGTTACATAAGCTCTATATTTTTATATATCTACCTGTCACCATATTTTAAAAATTGTAACTTAACAATATAAAAATCTCATTATTCACTATTTATATTATTTATAGAGTTAAAATGTTTTGTTTTTATGTGTTTTATAAACCATTTTAATCATATTTAACGTATTCAACACGATTACTGTATAAAAAGGATGCTCCATAAATTTAATACTGTCAATATCAATCTACATATTGTCACATACGTGTACGCGAGTGTGTAGACGTCTTCAATGAAGGTAATAAAGAGCCACATGTGCGTATGTCACGTGTGATCTGTGGTCGCGCCTACGTCAAACGGAAAAACTACGCATGCGCGCATTGAGAACCGACCATGAATTGAACATAATGTCATATTAACTGGTTAAACGTACAAAGGTCATTTTATCATATAATAAAATTACCTAAATGATAGACGCATATCCTCTTATAACCGTCTACTATGTCTACGTTAGGTTTTGTTTTTAAATAGTAGATGGTTCCAAATTTTAATCGATCATTTAGTAACTGGTAATTAAAACGAGATAAAAAATTGAATATACCAGTGTTTACATAATATTATTATGTTTGTGTGAAAGACAACAGTGTCGATCTCTGAATTTCTGCTAATTATGAGCTCACTTAGATAAAGTGAGCTCATAATTAGCAGAAATTCACTCGTGTTGTTATTAAAAGTTTAATTCCTATCCATTCAGAGTAACAATATGATTAAGTGCCTTAACTTTCCCGCTCATTTTTTTGAATATCTTTAGCAGTAGTCCTAAAACATTTATGTGTTTTGCTGTTTAAGTAACAGCAAAACAAAAACACACATTGTTGTTTTTTACATTTCATTTTCTATTTAAGTAAACCAGAAGTCAATTTCGCCTATAACGATTGAAGCTGTAACGAGCATAATCAATTGTAAAGTATACATTTAAATGATTTCCATAGTAACTATTCATTTTAATGATAAATATTTGGAAAGTACACAAAGAGTAACACGTGTAATGAGCAATCAAATTTGAATAATTTAACAAAACATAACTTGATTAAATCTGTCCCGAAACAGAATTATTTTTAGACGTCAGTTACAGAAATATGATTCGATATTGTTGTGAATGTTGAAATATCATTGTTTTATTTAATCATTTAAGAGATTGAATTTCTTCGAGTTACGTTGAATTAATATTTGAAATTAACTTTACACTCAATGCAAACCTAATGCCACGAATTGTGTCCGTAAATAAACAGCATTAATGTACTCCTATTTTTTGTTTCAGGTGGCGCTCGTAGGACGAAAGCCGCACGAAGCACGACGAATACGAGAACTAAAACTAAAATACACGCGCATTAGGTATCCAGATGTGACGTCACAGACGTCACAGTGTACGACGTAAGCATAGAGTATAATGAAAATCTAGACCGTAGGCACGGAGTCGTGTAATCTGTGATGTTGTAACGTTGCGACAATGTTAGAACAACTGTCCGCGTCGCCGTCGTGGCTGGTGCTCGCGTGGCTGGCCGCTTGCGTACTGTTCAGTCCTTTCGCAATATTCTTCGTGGTCTGCTTACCGCAATTGCCGCTTTTAGTCGTAAGGAGGTTCTGTCATATACCTTTTGAATACATTTGACTAATACAACCTTCATTAGTGTATAGTGATTGGCTTATTATTATTTTTTTATACTTAATCGATATTTTGTAAATATTCCTAAGGTTTAATTTGTAAATAGTTAATAAATAATATGATCAATTTCCATTTGCGTTTCATTTGTGTCTACGGACGCTCACGTTCGCGGTTTTGAGACGAGTACGTCAAGGTCAACGTAGTTGTATTCGCTCTAGAAATAAAAACTGCCGTGCCCGAAATAATCGTGAATTTTTTTTTCATTTACACAACATTGGCCTCTTGTCAATTCGATATTTGTTATGGTAAAAATAAACAGTCAAAAATACCGATTTGAATGTCGTAAATTTAGTTTTCAAAGATTGGGAATGAAAACTATAGACTAGATTTTAATATAGATTTTAGTGTGTCTTACTAATTATTGTATAACAGATTATATTCAAATAAATTGTATAATTAAAAGTATCGAGATCTCCATAGACAAGGCACAAATAAAGCAAAAGGTTGGGTCTCCTATTCTATTAGAAATTCTAAAATAAAAGTACTGAAAATATTTAAAACTGTAATCTTAGAAAATGTCGAAATATAAAATAGCGAACTTTGACATCTATCTAAATTATATCGCCATAATCAAGGTAATTTCAATCAGAATTTTTATTGTAATGCCAGAAATATACATTTTTTTTTTTGTATTCCAACTCTTTCATTATACGGTAATTCAATAAAACTCTGATTAGATTATAGTTAAATATTAAATATTTACTTATGTCCCAGGTTTTCTATATTATTTATTGTTATTAATTAAATTAACTTAATAATGTAGACATCATGTCCAAGGTCAGCTGGAGCAATTAGAACTCAGAATTTATGTTTATTTACATCGACATCTGGTATTATTAAGAACTCCGGAAAATAAACACCGTATTCCACGCTACAGAGTAATGTACATTGCAATTAATATTTGCACACGCATTATATTTTAACCCCGACCTATATTCGACTTTGATCGTGAATAATGTAAAATGATTAAAATCTGTTAATGTGACTTCTTAGTGTGACTAAAATTAATTCAATAAACAGGCTAGTTCAGGCTTTCAATCTGAAAAAGAAAGCTGCTCTGCCTTTTGACAATATTGATTTTGATAATATTATTTCCAATATTATCAAATTTTGGCATGAGAAATAATGATGATGATAACATATTGATGTTTGTATTGAAATGAAACTTTTTTAGGCACTTTGGGGAAAAATGGGGGAATATTTAGTACGGTGTAAAAAACAGTCACGTTCGTCCGTCATATTATTCCGTCACGAGACTGTTAAATGTAAAACATATATATTTTTTATTTTAGCTACCACAAATTTTTATTGGAAAAACGTTTAATAATAATTCTATAATTATAATCGAAGATTAATTATAATTACAAGAACAATAATAACAAAATAGATTATACTGTTTGCACTTAGTTCTCCAATAAAATGGCTTATCTTTAAAATAAAAATTCTTAATAAAACTTTTGTTCAAAACACATTTATACTAATAATTTTAAACAACAATTAAAATTGTTGAACTACACCGTGCATAATAGAAATTGAATTAAGCCGCACCCGATGCGGTTATTTCATGACAACCTAATGTTCAAGATTAAATATATATATCCCCCGTAAAATTATATTGACGTATCAATATTTACTTATTCATTCCCGTACAACGAACACTAAACACGGTGTAAGTCTAATTAATTAACAAGCGGATTAGTAAATTGAACGAGATCAGTTACACTGACTGTAAGGCCTCATAGGTTATAAACCGATTCTTAGGGCCTTTTAGGTAATAAGCAGAAAGAAACTGATCAAGCTCTAGCAAAGCCTTTTAGATAAATGTGGCGAATTTGCTTTTTCTCCACAGGTGCCTCATAAGTAATAAGCAACACGAAATCGATTACACTAGGGTCTCTGATACAATAAATTGAACGGAATCGATTAGGATCCGTCAGAGCCTCTTAAGTATGAAACCTAGCGAATCCCCACTTTCTCCGCAGGTATGTCACAGATATTAAGCAACATGAAAGCGATTGAGGTACATTGGCACACCATAGGCAATTAACTGAACGAGAGCAATTAGCCTCCATCGGGATCTCTTAAATAATAAAGTAAACGGGATCGACTAGACTTCGTCAGGGTCTCTTAGGTATTAAAACGAGCGAGTCCCCCTTTTCTCCGCAGGTATGTCACAGATATTAAGCAACATGAAAGCGATTGAGGTACATTGGCACACCATAGGCAATTAACTGAACGAGAGCAATTAGCCTCCATCGGGATCTCTTAAATAATAAAGTAACCGGGATCGACTAGACTTCGTCAGGGTCTCTTAGGTATTAAAACGAGCGAGTCCCCCTTTTCTCCGCAGGTATGTCACAGATATTAAGCAACATGAAAGCGATTGAGGTACATTGGCACACCATAGGCAATTAACTGAACGAGAGCAATTAGCCTCCATCGGGATCTCTTAAATAATAAAGTAAACGGGATCGACTAGACTTCGTCAGGGTCTCTTAGGTATTAAAACGAGCGAGTCCCCCTTTTCTCCGCAGGTATGTCACAGATATTAAGCAACATGAAAGCGATTGAGGTACATTGGCACACCATAGGCAATTAACTGAACGAGAGCAATTAGCCTCCATCGGGATCTCTTAAATAATAAAGTAAACGGGATCGACTAGACTTCGTCAGGGTCTCTTAGGTATTAAAACGAGCGAGTCCCCTTTCTACGCAGGTATGTCCTAAATAAAGCAACATGAAAGCGATTGAGGTACATTGGCACACCATAGGCAATTAACTGAACGAGAGCAATTAGCCTCCATCGGGATCTCTTAAATAATAAAGTAACGGGATCGACTAGACTTCGTCAGGGTCTCTTAGGTATTAAAACGAGCGAGTCCCCCTTTCTCCGCAGGTATGTCACAGATATTAAGCAACATGAAAGCGATTGAGGTACATTGGCACACCATAGGCAATTAACTGAACGAGAGCAATTAGCCTCCATCGGGATCTCTTAAATAATAAAGTAAACGGGATCGACTAGACTTCGTCAGGGTCTCTTAGGTATTAAAACGAGCGAGTCCCCCTTTTCTCCGCAGGTATGTCACAGATATTAAGCAACATGAAAGCGATTGAGGTACATTGGCACACCATAGGCAATTAACTGAACGAGAGCAATTAGCCTCCATCGGGATCTCTTAAATAATAAAGTAAACGGGATCGACTAGACTTCGTCAGGGTCTCTTAGGTATTAAAACGAGCGAGTCCCCCTTTTCTACGCAGGTATGTCCTAAATAATAAGCAACATGAAAGCGATTGAGGTACATTGGCACACCATAGGCAATTAACTGAACGAGAGCAATTAGCCTCCATCGGGATCTCTTAAATAATAAAGTAACCGGGATCGACTAGACTTCGTCAGGGTCTCTTAGGTATTAAAACGAGCGAGTCCCCTTTCTCCGCAGGTATGTCACAGATATTAAGCAACATGAAAGCGATTGAGGTACATTGGCACACCATAGGCAATTAACTGAACGAGAGCAATTAGCCTCCATCGGGATCTCTTAAATAATAAAGTAAACGGGATCGACTAGACTTCGTCAGGGTCTCTTAGGTATTAAAACGAGCGAGTCCCCCTTTTCTCCGCAGGTATGTCACAGATATTAAGCAACATGAAAGCGATTGAGGTACATTGGCACACCATAGGCAATTAACTGAACGAGAGCAATTAGCCTCCATCGGGATCTCTTAAATAATAAAGTAAACGGGATCGACTAGACTTCGTCAGGGTCTCTTAGGTATTAAAACGAGCGAGTCCCCCTTTTCTCCGCAGGTATGTCACAGATATTAAGCAACATGAAAGCGATTGAGGTACATTGGCACACCATAGGCAATTAACTGAACGAGAGCAATTAGCCTCCATCGGGATCTCTTAAATAATAAAGTAAACGGGATCGACTAGACTTCGTCAGGGTCTCTTAGGTATTAAAACGAGCGAGTCCCCCTTTCTCCGCAGGTATGTCACAGATATTAAGCAACATGAAAGCGATTGAGGTACATTGGCACACCATAGGCAATTAACTGAACGAGCAATTAGCCTCCATCGGGATCTCTTAAATAATAAAGTAACCGGGATCGACTAGACTTCGTCAGGGTCTCTTAGGTATTAAAACGAGCGAGTCCCCTTTCTACGCAGGTATGTCCTAAATAATAAGCAACATGAAAGCGATTGAGGTACATTGGCACACCATAGGCAATTAACTGAACGAGCAATTAGCCTCCATCGGGATCTCTTAAATAATAAAGTAACCGGGATCGACTAGACTTCGTCAGGGTCTCTTAGGTATTAAAACGAGCGAGTCCCCTTTCTACGCAGGTATGTCCTAAATAATAAGCAACATGAAAGCGATTGAGGTACATTGGCACACCATAGGCAATTAACTGAACGAGAGCAATTAGCCTCCATCGGGATCTCTTAAATAATAAAGTAACCGGGATCGACTAGACTTCGTCAGGGTCTCTTAGGTATTAAAACGAGCGAGTCCCCCTTTTCTACGCAGGTATGTCCTAAATAATAAGCAACATGAAAGCGATTGAGGTACATTGGCACACCATAGGCAATTAACTGAACGAGAGCAATTAGCCTCCATCGGGATCTCTTAAATAGTAAAGTAACCGGGATCGACTAGACTTCGTCAGGATCTCTTAGGTATTAAAACGAGCGAGTCCCCCTTTTCTACGCAGGTATGTCCTAAATAATAAGCAACATGAAAGAGATTGAGGTACATTGACACCTCATAGGTAATAAACTGAACGAGAGCACTTAGGCTTCATCGGGATCTCTTATACAATAAATTGAACGGAATCGACTAGGCTCCGTTAGGGCTTCTTAAATAGTAAAGTGAATGGGACCGAGGCATCGTCAGGATCTCTTTTAATAAGTAATAAATTGAATAGGAACGATTTTATCATGTCGTAATTTCTTAAGAAATCAATGAAATAAAAATAATAAAGTTCCAATTGGTATGTTATGTAATACTCTAATCTAACTTAATTAGGCCTTGTTGGGGCGTCTTAGGCAATAAACTGATCTAGAGCAAGGAGGCTCAGCCAGGATTTCATAGGTAATGCACGTGATGCGAGAGCGACTGTTATATTATCGACAACTCGTTAATTAGCAAACGGAACGAAAGCGAGCTTCGTTGGGACCTCTTTGATAATAAACGAATGAGATCTATTAAGATCATCCACCACCTGTTTGATAATAAACGAATGAGATCTATTAAGATCATCCACCACCTGTTTAATAATAAATAAAGCCTGAGTAGCTAGATTCCGTCGCGATACAATTTCATAGCCTGGAGTATTTGGTATAAAAATTTCAGTGCGTAATGTCGGCAGAAAATCATGGTATGACGTGGACGCACTGCGCAGATACGGTAATTACAACTAATTTTATGTTCAGTTGCGTGTGCTTGTCCTACAGCGATTGATAGGTATGCGCAAAATGATGACATCATACATGCTAAATGATTTACATTACATACATTATGTAAATGACATACATTAGTAGCTACTAACATTAATTTTCGCCCGTACGCGTGGATTTAAAAATAATTGTAAGTGCCTGCTGGGTGGTCTATTTATTTAAAACATTACCTTACTGCCTGTCTCTTGTGTGAAAACTAGAGAAAAAATAACTGGAAAGTAATTATTTATTTTATTTTGCAGTTCGTGTTTATTTACTAGATTTGGAGAGGATGAAATAATCTGACGGGTGGGAGAATGAGGATGAAGAGAGACAGGGGGGAGAAAGGGGAGAGTAAGGGAGAGAGAGGAAAAGAGGAGAATGCTGAAGTGAGAGGGTGAAGCTTAGAGGAAGCGAGAATGAGAGCAAGACCGAAAAGGAGATAAAAAAGGAAAAGGAGACGGATTTAATTCGGGAATAAGGTCAAGCTTGGAATAAGCAATAAGAAATGGATCAGGTTTACAAACAGTGTTTTAATAAACATCAATATGTCAATGGCGCACAATTTTTTATTTAAGCGGGAAAAACCCACGGGAAAATACTAGTATGTTATAATAAATCAGAGTGGCTAGATTAAGCAGTGATCTCTTAGGTAATAAGCTAAACCAGAGTGCTTTCATTGTGAATTTTTAGGCAACAAACTGAATGCGAGCGATTAGGTTCTGTCGTCATCTGTTATGTAATAAACTCAATAAAACTTAACAAAACCATTGTCATCACAATTGAATGGCTGAAATTGTTTTTATGTATCTATCTAACAAAGCGCTCGAATATTTTCGAACGAACTTTTATGTAATTATTCCGTAAAGATAAATATATAAATTATGTATACTATGTTATACTGATATGAATACAAAAGACAATTTTATAAAAAAATTCCCAGCTTCGCTTGAGGTTATGAGTTAGGAAAGTAAACAGTCAAAAAAAATGGCCTAAAACGATCTGCAAACGATTCCACATTGAATGGTCAATGTACCATACCATACATACTCAGTGTATGACATATGACGCATGGACAAAGAACGATATTTTTCTTAAATTATAATAAAAAAAGCCATTGAATGATAACAGTGACATCTAACCATGAATACGTTAATTTTAACAAATCATAGTACAACAGTGCCATCTGTCGAAAAGCATTCAAATGATAACGTGCGTTTATTCGTCACTTGTGGTTGGTTGTTTTACTTTTCATCAAATATTAGAGGTGGTGCTAAAAACTAATACAATATATGTATTTTAAATTTTATCTTGGCACAAAAATAGAAAAATACGCAGATGGTGTTCAATGTAAAAATGAAGATATTTTTAATGTGGACGAAAATGGAATTTTGTGACTATAAGCATTTTATTATTTACTAATCGTAAAACTACTGACGAATTATTTACATCAAGTTGTCAAAGCCAACGAGATAACTACAAGGAATTTATTTTCAAACAAAAAATAAAATGATTGTTCTACTTTTGATTAGATAAACATTTAATTAATTCGGGAAAAAATTCTCAACCCCTCAATAATCTTCTCAACAAGCCTTTCTTCTCCCTCTCGTCGGCCCTTATCGCGCGCCTCACAAGCGGAACGTTGAGGTGGTGCTCTACTCTCGACATGTCAAAAAACCCAGTCTTTCGAAAGTTAAATGACTTTTTTTTTACTAATACAACACTTACAGGGTAATATGAGTTCACTAATATCAAGTTAAATAATCTGTCAAACACATATGGTATATTTTATAAATAATTATTTTGTTTAATATTGTAAATAATAACATTAAAATCAATCATTGTTGGACGTCCGTCAGTCTGTGTTTATAGATCCATGTATGTGGCAGAGAAATTGGTCGAAAAATGTATCTTACCGGAATACTTTTTTTTTTTATTATATAAAGTTATACCCTGTGCTGATTCCTAGTTAATATTAGCGTTCTAAGTACTGTCGTTTAATTATAATTTACAAAAAAACTAAAAAACGACTATGTATTGCACGCCTCACAAGCGGAGCGTTGAGGTGGTGTTTGTATATCTATATTTATATACAAATGAAGATTAGCCTTAAGCCATATGTCAAAAGTTGAGATCAGCGCATGCGCCATTATAAATATCTTACTAAATGGCGCGAAATTTGTATTTGATAAATGTTTTTTTGAAATTTCATTATCAAAAACTCTATTGAAATTTTTTAGGGTTACTTTTAAGAACACTTGTCATTATTTTTTATTGATTAACCTAAAATATCAATTTTAATAGAAATAGATTCAGCGGTTTCGATATTCCCTACAACATTTCATCGTTTATTTTATCCTCTTCAGGGTTTTAAATACCTGATTTG
Organism: Eumeta japonica; assembly: GCA_005406025.1. Taxonomy (NCBI): domain Eukaryota; kingdom Metazoa; phylum Arthropoda; class Insecta; order Lepidoptera; family Psychidae; genus Eumeta; species Eumeta japonica. The sequence goes on from BGZK01001312.1 coordinate 166,093, forward strand.
TTAAAATATTTTTTTTTTTGTACAATTCCGTGTAAAAGCAATGCATTCATAATTTTCTTTATTGCTATAAATCAATAAAATGTTAAGTTTGACGTCTGTAGCTTGAACGGTTTCGATTTTCAATACTTCAGTATTTCATCTTTTTTACCTGTTTAGGGTTTGAATTTCTAAAAATCCTTTCTCAGTGCTCGCCTGCGTTATGACATGAATTCCTCTACAAAATTTCAAGTCTCTAGACCCTGTTATTTGGCCTGTGTGTTAATATATTTGTCAGTCAGTTTACTCTTTTTTGTATGTATGTACTAGGGACCCGCCCCGGTTTTACGCGAATAGCAATAATTATGGTGAATGGATGAGAGTGGTCATGTGAAAAAGTTTTATCAGATATCTATAGATACAGTGCCTTGCTACGCTCAAAAAAAACGTATTAATTTTAGGGGAAAGGATGACACAAAATCGCCATTTATTGTTGTAGAGCCACGTTATGTTCAACTTGGCTGCAAATACAGGCGTGAAGCAACAGTTTCCGCTATTTCCTTTCGTCCAGTGAGTGAGAGTTCCGGTAGCCCATTCCCCAACATCACCCCACAATCTCCCTCTATTTACCCCTCCCTTCTGTATCAGCTCCCTTTCTTCACCATCAGCCCACTTCTTACAGCACCAAATATCCTATTCCTAGTCAAAAGGCCGGTAACGCACTGATGACTCCATAGGAGTCTTGACTGCCCATTGACAACGTAAACCACCTATATTCTCGTAGCTCGCATATTCATTTGCTCATCGATAATGTTAAAAAAAGTATTTTGATTCAATCGCAACCAAACTTTACAAGATCACTCACTGGCTAATCTAAAGATTTCCTGAAAATTTAATTAAAATTGGCCCAGCAGCATTAGAGTCCATAGGAAACATATATACACACATCGACTTTTATATATATATAGAATAAGCTAATGAGGCTTTAAGGTTATGTTATTTTCGTAATATTCGATTTAGGACAAAAGATAAGTAATAAATTTAGTATTTGAATCTACAAAAAAAGACAAGATTAAATAAGTAAAGAAATTAGATTCAACTTACTACGCAATTAACATTGTTTTATTGAAATTTAAAGCATTTAGTTTAGATCTTATTACAACAGAACATATCAATATAACATTATAAAATTTTTATATAAATTAATTCAGACTCTAAATTCTATATCTAAGCTGGATATTTCGTTGAACCTCAAAACCAAACGCGCTTTTGAATTCATCAACGTAAAAGCACTCTTCATCAAATAAGGACTCTGCATACTCTGTCAGAGAAGAATCAGAATATTAAAAATATTTAACAATTAATAATTATAAAATATAATGAGTTCTACATCATCCACCCCCGATCATGTACATGTAATTTGTTTTATGTTCAAAGATAAAAATATATTACGAGAATCACTATTTCTAAAAACCTCAAAGAATTGATCACTGTCTTCGTAAACACCATTAGCAATATCTCTTCAGAAAACTATCTTCAACGCTTAATATTGAATAAACGTAAAAAAAAATCTACAATCTTTTGTGGTACATATTTTTTTTATTCTGTTTCGTGCATATCTCCATTTTTTCAAATTGAGAATTGTAGAAATCTCTACCTGACCATATTATTTTTTTTAATCTATAGTTCTTTGTATTTACCTACACTTTGATACTTATAATAATAATAATAACAAAGATTTTTACCCATTACGGTAACAATTTTATAAGTGAGTATATAATACACAAGTATATTTGAATAACAGATAAATACATTACAAGCAGCAATGGTCACGATTTATGCACAGTCTTGTAAATTGTCGCCAACTCTTTATTTGACTGAAGACGTTACGACCGTCAATGCACACTATCGCGTGTGGTGTCTGCTCCGCCATCTGGTCTTCGTGGTATCATTTTTGTTTCTCCATTGCGCTTTGTGTTCACTCTTGACATTCCGGAATACAGCAACTCTACTTTCAAGACTCATCTATCAGTCGACCACACGGCATACTTGTCATTTTCCGATTTTTGACATGAAATTCTTCGAATCAGACTCGTTCATCAACAATCTAGAATTTCTTCTTAGGGTTTCTCCCGCTAGGGTTACTCTCAGTACTAAAAATCTATGTAAGCTATTTACTTCATTCTCTAAAAAGAATCTAGTTTAAGGACCGTATTCATTTAATTTAATTATAAAATAAGAATCCTTCGCACCTTGTACGCACACGGCACTAGACCTATTATTTGTAATTCATACAATTACTAAGTCCGTTCTTCCTTGACGGTTTTCGTCTTCTTTTTATTTTCTTCTTCTTGTTGATCTGACCAATCGATTCAACTTTTTTCAAGTATTTACACCCACCTGACAAAGGATATTTAATAATTGGTATGGTTTTGCGTGTACATTTTCCATTACTTTAACGAACTAACAATTATCTGGCAGCGCGAGTCATCTCATTCTCCTCTTTTAATCGTCTTTTACGTATCGCAATTCAGAATTGCAGCTCATGTTCTGGTATCATTTTCGAGTATGTAAGATTTAAGACTGCATAAGCCTACGTCATTAAGGGATGAAGTTTTTAATGCGTTATCAAAGACGTCCAGATCCTGTTGCTAACTAGTAACAGTACTCACTACTTTTGTCACTGTTGCAAAAATAGCTCTCTTGAGACGTCTGTAAAAAAATGAAAACGCTGTTGTTCCACCTTCCATTTCACTTTCAAATTTCAGCCTCCGTTGCTGGCGATGAAGCACTACAAAAAAATCGTGAATTGACACCTGACTGGTTGATTATCTAGCTTGGAGTTCTAGTGGTTTGTTTCTGTTGGCATTTTTCGCATTACGCTTTGCGATAATAATTTGAGAAACTAAATGTCTAGCCGGCCGTTTACCAGATGATGAACAATTGTTTGTACGAGTGCCAGTGGTGACTACGTTCATAATGCAAACTTCGGAATGTGTAATAGAGTTCCGGTATCAAATACGCTGTCTTATGATTTATCCGATTGTCTGATGAATCGGTGTAAGTCGGATTTAACACTGATATCAATGCTCTATAAATCTATGAGCGTAAAAAAAAATAAGTATAACGTGGTTTGTGTGTACATTAAAACTATGTATGAAAATTGGAAAGGGAACGACAAGAGAAATTAATATATAATAGAAAATAACGATTTTTTAAAAATATTTTGTCGGTCTGTCTGTTCACGTACATCTCTAAAATTACAGAACGCATTTAAATGCGTATCTCACAGGTAGATGAAGATGAGGTCTGGTTGAGTTGGAGCAGCATTACGTTTCATTTCATTTAAATCTGATGGCATAAAAAGGAATTATGGAACCGAAAGTGGGAGACCGGCATTAGAATCTAGACAGTGACCGAGATCGAAATCGGGAACAGGAGCGGGATTAGAATTGAAAGCGGCACAAGATTGGGATTGACAGCAAAATCGTTCAATATAAAAATGAAAGAACACGTACCGTAGGAGGCGGCCGTTACGGGGTGTTGCGAATAGATAAAATGTTCATATGAATTCCTATATATATATATATATGTATATGAATTACTTATCGAAGTATATCTTAGCTCTGGCTACCAAAGTGGATTAGGCGTCCGAGTCTGAAATTCTTCACCTATGGCAGGCAGCCTCAACGCCCTTGGGTCTGATGGGTCGAACTCGGTCTTGGAAATTGCATTACGATCATCCCGCCCCTCTAGTGTCACACGAGAATATAAGCACACAAAAAATGTGGAAAAAATCGAAATTAGACGTAAGACATGGTGAGAATTTCAAATTAAAAAATGTTTAAAGTCCTTCTTCAGTTGTGAAATAACAATCTTTCTGCCCGCGGCTTCGACAACACGTGGACATAGAATGTGTTCCTTCTTTTTTTTTATACAAATATCTTGGTGTCGATCCCGATATCGTTTTCGTCTTGAATTCTGGTTCCGGTACTGTTCTTAATTTCGATCTCAGTTACGTTCTTGATTCAAATCCTGATCCGACTTTCGATTTTGACCACAGTCTCGTTCTCAATTTCGATCGTGGCTCTTAATTTTGCCCCCCATTGCGCTTTCAATTGTGATACCGCTCACGGTTCCAATTTGTACAAAGCCAGAACGAATGCTAATATCAAAATAAAGAATAGACTATGTTATTCTGAGATAGGGTGCTTTCCCATTTGTAAAAAAAAGTTATATTGAAACTATGAAACCATTGAAAACATGAAAAATGCTTTGAAAAAATAAAAATTGTATTTTTCTTGACGTCCGATTTGAATGAAACAAAGTCATCTACGCCAATTCAGGCTCTATCTACCCTCGAAAACCATTTTAAAATCCATTAAGTAATTTCAGAGATGCGCGAGGACAGACATGCAGACAGGCAGAGAATTTAAAAATCTTTTTTTCTATTACCCTTCTTTTATCGTCCGCTCTCCATTTTCATACATACCTTCGATGTACAGACACAGCCAGCTTTGCTGTTTTATAATATGTATAGATTGAAAAAGAAGCTGGCAAGGGCGATTCGAAACCGCATACAGAGGATTCCGTATTGTAAATTATGGCAAGAGTCCTCAGTGAAATTAATTTATACGTTTCATATCGATTTTCTGTTCAGGAGAGTATTTCACGTATCCTATTTGCATTAACTTAAATAGGATTTATATTCAGATTTTTTTTAAACTAAAGTCTGACACTATATTTTAATTTTAGGCTGACTAGCTTTGGAGTAAGGATTTGATAGGGGTTCAAAGGGTTCAATGTTCGACATTAGTAACTACATTTTCCAAAAAATGTTTTGAAGTAATGTGTTTATGTTTTTCGTAACAAACCTGTCCATGGAATACATCATATGATGTACTTGATTTTATTTTTAATTTTCTAATGGTTTCCTAAAATTAACTCTCAAAATGTGAATTCACTGTTTAAATTGTACGTTCGTGGGTGTATCCTCTAACTCTTAGTTTGCGACTGATGTACAGAGAAGGTTTGACATTTTCATCGGGCATATGGAACCTGAAAAACTATTGGAGTGATGGGAACGACTTAGGTCACGTACAACACTTTTTGTTTACTTAAACTTAAGCGGCAATCGGTTTACACGAGTCTCGGCACGCACTTGAGTTTTTTTTTGTATCGAGAACATTGTCTTTCCAGCTTTCATTGTTGCAGCCATCTTTGACATTCATTGTATAAGTCCGCCGCAGTCGATACATTCGGTACGGCCCATTAGCGGTCGCAGCTTAAATATAATATCCTTTTTACCCTAACAAACCCGACACGCGCTTACGTGAACAAACAAACACAATACAAGCGGGCTAGCGAATGCGCGATCCTTAACGGCGGCACGCGCGGCGGCCGCCTACCGACGCGAAATGCACTTCCAACAGCCTCACATAAAGCTCTCGCCGAGAGCGCGGTCGGCAGTGGCGCACGAAGCCCGCGGCCGTGCACGGTGCAATCGCTGGACCAAGGCCGCCGCAGCGGGTCGCTCTCGCCGCGCACGCCCGCAGCCCGCCGCCGTAGTCGACGAGCGACGCGCGCCGCCATGACCGTCCCGCGGGCCGTTCTGCACGTGAGTACGACGCCTTTGCCTGCTACTGTCTAACCGCGTTATTTTTTTATCGTGTAACTTATAAAAGTTGTCTTTACCGTGCTGATTTAAAAAAAAAAACTAACATTAGAAATGTAAAAGTAAATAAAGCAAACTTTGCTGTTTTGACTTCGACCCGAATTGTACATTTTTGTATTGCTAAAACTGTTTTGTATTACATTTTCCTTCAGAAAGGCATAACGTGATTTCCAGTCGATTGAGGAACTTTGTTTTTTTTTTAGCTCCTAGGTCGATATTTTTCGATAAAAATTTAAAAGGTATTTTAGAAAAAAATGTATTTTATGTATACGATATTCTCAGAAAAACAGTTGCTGGGTTCCCTCCTAATGAATTAAAAAATTAAATCAATCTATTTTACAAACGTATACCAAGTACGTCTGCTTATTGCACACTTCTTATTGCCGCACTTCAACATGTTGATATCGTTTCATGAAAATTTCACACATAAAATGTTTAAAGGGATTCGTTCT